>NSJX01000027.1:244552-376792 GCA_002286715.1 Dentipellis sp. KUC8613 | reverse complement strand
CTCGCGCCGTTTGCTTACAAACGTATGTAAGCTGCATCGACGGTCTTAGACTCTAGCATCTAGCTATGCCTCAAGTCTTTCTTCTGCACAATTAATTTGCGGACTCGGTGCCTTCAGATTCCTGGGCGCGAGTGCGTGGTGTGCTTCGTCTCCGAGTTTCATTCACCTGAACATCTTTACAGTGTCTCCGCATCCTCACATTTCGACAATACCTGGTCTCGATGCCCACGCCTTCCTCTCGTATCCTTCCGTCTCATCCCCTCGTTCGGAGACTCGTCTCTGCCGCCTCTATGCTCTGAATCTCTGCCATTGTCGATCCTTGCGGCCCAGTACCGAATCCTTTATCGTCGATTCACGACTCACGCCCGCTCTTCGTCAGGGCCATCCCGCTCGAATCGTCCGCACGCCCTGGGTCCGCTCTCTTCCCAATGCCACTCGGAGCCCACAGCGCTCCTGGTACGCAACAGCTTCGATGGTCTGGCCCTGAGTAATGACAATGGCGAGACACTCGCAGATTATAGTATGGCCAAGCGTGAGGGTGGTAGCAACTGAGTGGGCAGATATTTACGCATATTCTAGGTGCGTGTCCGTTTCTTGTTTCCCCATCATCTTCACTAATGCATGCAGCAGAGCTCCCTGTTCTGCCCACGATGATCGTGGCTCGATAAGAAAGTCGGACGCCTAGCGCAAGTTTGCAAATGCGCTTTCCCTCATGCGTGCCCACGTCTGCGGTTTTCTCAATATCGACCCCTCGATCGAGGCCTACTTTCATTGGCAATGGTCCTTCGATGGTCCTTCGCGCACTCATCACCCTCGTCAATTTCCCACTATCTACATCTTCTCTGTCTTGCTCACACCATCTGTACCTCTCCACAAGTTCCTCGTCATCGCACCCTCAGGAACGTATTGCCTCATCACCGTCCTCGTCCATTCCGCTCAACGCACCCAGCGACCCGATATCGTGGCTTGCCAGGCGCATATACGCAGCTTCCATGTCGTCGATCGCACGATAAACTCCAACTTGTTCTTGGACGCGCACCCGCAATCGCCGACGTACTCCCGTTTATCAATGAAAGGCGAATTTCCCCTGGTTATGGTGATGGTCGGCGCGCATACAGCAGTGGGGCCACCAGAAGGGCACGAGGTCGCGCACCAGGGTATCTACATAGTACATGGCTGTCGACAGGAATACGGCGACCGGTGCGTACTACTAGCCCTCGCTGCTCGTCCCGTTGCTAATATTCCTCCCATTGTCCTAGTACAACACTCCACCTCGTATCTCATTTCCGTCCCCGCCGCCGTCTCGCTCCGCACGCGAGTTCAATGCTCGCTGTCGGCTCGAGCTGCACCTCGGCTGCTTCGTTTGATTGCCTGATACACGTGCGTTGACCTGCGAGGGCAGTGTCTGTATGCGCGCCTTCATCGCGTCTCGCCACCTTCCACGTCCAGTCTCATTCTACGCACGCCTCGTCCTCTCGCGCCTGCCCATCTAGCAGCGATTATGCTTCGCTCGCGCCGCCGCAGACAGGCTTGAACGTCCCTGTCTGACGCTAGACATCATTCTTTTCCGCGCGCTCAAGGCTCTCTCTGGACCATGCACACCGCCGCGTCCGCATTTCGTGACGACGGTCTATCTCCCGCGCCTGGGTCTCTTGCCTTCGCTGTATTTTCCGTATACGGCTTCCTCTGCTTGGCGGTCAATACTCATGTCCCTTTGGCGCATGCTTCGTCTTCCCATGCCGCCTGCGCCGCTACTGGACCCTGCTGGTGCTCTGCGTGTTCTGCATCGCCAATACATCTTCGGGCTCAACCTGTCGTCCCAGGCATTCCCTTTTCATATGCCTATCACCCTCCCTGTGCATCGTCGCTTGTTGTGTGCCGCCAAGACCCATGTAGTAATGCCACTCTTTCTGCACATCCGACCTGCTCTACTTCCCGCGGGCCGCGCTCTGTCCATTCAGCCCGTCTGCTGTCTGATCTTCGCACCTCACCTGTGTCTCACGAAATTGTCTCTATTGGCTCTCAGACGGTCCCGACACTCTGCACACATCCACACGCTATTCGGGCTTCTCGAGCACTTTGACGCTCTTCGCCGTGCTTTCGATGCGTCTACGTGCAGCACAGCAGTGCCGCGCGCCTCTCCTCCGATCCCTAGCCTCCCAGGACGTCTGCAAGCTGCATCGCGCGCTAATAGCTATAAGGCAACAATGTTCTATTTGTTGGGATGGTATAGCTAGATGTATGTACAGTCCGACTGCTATATGCAATATCTGCTATGGAGTGATTGACGAGAGGGAGCTGGGATAGTCCGTGTGATCAGCGAAGTTTTAGGGGGTGCCAGGCTCACTATTTTCCCTCCATGAGCCTTTGCGCATGATATGTTGTCGTCATCCGTGATATCGAACGCGCAGTCACTCTCAACACGCGGTCGTTTGGCAGATCTTCGTGATGTGTAGCCGGTATCTACGAGATACCAACGACCCGACCTGGTTGTAGCGATGGACTTTGTATCGCGAATCGCGCGACTGGGAGCACAGCGTCGTCGTAGTTGACTACTGCCGACCTGTGCGTTGTGCGTGGGGCGATACCATGTCAGGAACCTGAAGCTAGGCGACAGAACCCGTGCAGGTAAGACATGGTGAGCATTACGTCTGGAGAAAAAGGATTCTAGCGCTGTCTCCGGGAGAGATGATATCAGAGTGGGTGAGTCGATGCAAGATATGGAGGCTCACCTGAACATTTGCCATTCTTTTTTTTTGCAGAAGGCAGCGACGTGCGTACGAGCGTTCGATCGTCGCGGATCCGTAGCTGTTGAGGCTCCATGGGTTCTCACATCCCTGTCTAATGAATGGTAGTGTAGGAGAGCTGACTCAAGTCAAGAATCCTCGGACCGGCAACACTTCAGGAATGGCCGTTCCGACCACGCGCTCGTCCAGCAGCGGACCTGAAACCCCAGAAATTCAGTACGAACGGCCTGCAGGACACGAGCACAACGAAAGAGACGCACCTATAAGGCTATGTCAGAGCTTCTCGTTGTTGCGATGTATCCGGTAGATCCCTCACAGTGCTTCGAAATGGTTACTCTCTCCAACGCTGGCCGCTGAGAATACTTACGTCTACCGTTTGGTTGGTTCTTCGCCCAGTCGACGCGCGCATGAAGAAGAGAGCACACACCATGCCCAAGGCCGCACCATTTCGTCCGCTGGACGGCGATATATGCAACGTCCCCGGGTTGTGACGTCGTTTGGTCATCAGTAGCACGGTGAGAACCTTGTGTATGGGCTTGAGGAGTGCCGAGTTTGCGAGAGGAATGCTATTACAGGGGCGATCCTGTGTAAGAGCGAAAATAGTGGACTCGGAGATGGAGGTAGGGACAGCAGACGATACGTCGGAATATGCCTAGAGCGAGTGGTACGTACCAATCTTGTCTACCAATATCGAGGCATAGACTCGTCTACATGAGAGAATATCTTGATGACGTTATTGAGGAAGACGGGTGGATCGTGAGGACTCAATGTGCGAATCCGCGTCGATGCCTTTGAAGCGGGCGGAGCTGGCGTCTTCGATGCGCTAATGGACACGTATGTTAGTACATTCGGGACGATTAGGAAATTCCAATAGGCGCACCTGGACCTGGTCTACGGAGTGCTAGACAGAACTCGTTGGGCGAGATGGTCAACATTTCTCGAGACGTGGCGCAATGGCAAACCGACCGTTGCAGCACACGCTCGTTTTGCAGCCGGGCCGTGTCAACTCTGCGTTTATCCGCACCTCTTCCATGTCTTTCTTCCTAGGAAAACTCGTGAAGCTCCTGGAATTGAGGTGTCTGCAGAAAGTCAATATAGTGAGTCCATGCACGGCTCGTGCCACAACAACTCATTCTGACCTCTGTCCCACTACAGTCGCGAAACTCATCCGAACTACCACCTTCTCATCATCACCGTCGGGTCATCGCCTGCTGTCAATCTCCTTGTCTCACAGGTCTTTCCAGCGCCAGCTACTAACGATCTACTAGCTTCTTCGCCTGCAGCTGTACTCGTCGTCCGCCTTTTGGATAGCCTATGTTCGACGTGCTACCGCTTCCTCGAGTTATCTAGTGTTCTAACCAATTTTGATCTTCCCGGTAGCACATTCGTAAGTTCTGGCGTCGCATAGAGGTTCTGCCAACGTACCGAGCGAGTACATTTGCTGTGGGTCTTCCCAAACATGTATTATCTGTGCACCTGGCGTTTACCTGCCGGCCCTCGGAAACAGCCTGACGCCCGCGACCCACACGCAAGCCTTGCGGGCTGGCGTCTTCCTTCCAGCTCTCACCATCGCACCATCGCCATCGAGCGAGCTACCTCCCATCACATACCATTGGGCTATCCCGTCGCTTTCAAATGGCCGACAATCAGTTCTCTGACATATGGGCCTCAGCGATCAAGCAATACGAGGCCGATATGAAGATCAACATCATGGACGCTTCTCACAATTTTGTGAACATCACCAGCCCAGACGAGTTATTAGGGATCATAGACGGCGAGCAGAAGAAGTTCAAGAACTATCATAAGCAAGTAGAGAAGATACAAGGAGCCGTGAAGCCTGTCCTCGACGTAATCCAGACAATTGCGGACATTGCGGGTGAGGCTGTAGAGGCGGTGCGTCGAGTGTTTCTTCATAAAGGCAATAGTCCTTATGTGATGATAATTTCAGGCATTCCCCCCAGCGAAGATTGTATTTGTGGCTGTAAAGCTGCTTCTCGACGTATGCTCATCAGTTTACCATTGCATGTCGCTCAATTGAATGACCATCTGTCAGGCTGCCGACAATGTCAGTGCTCGCTACAAGGCTATCATCAACATCTTTGTAAGGATGCAAGCATTCCTTGAACGTTGCAAGACATATGTCAAGAGCAGTATCTCTCATGGATTGCAGCAGAGGCTTGTAGAGATACTTGTGCATCTACTTTCTATCATTGGCATGGTGACAAAAGACATCAAAAGAGGCTATCTCAGTATGTCATTCTCCTGATGATACATGGTGATTTGGGTTGCTTACGTTAAAGTGAAGGGCATTTCTTTCATAGTGTTCTTGCAAAGGATAGTGCTTTGGAGGATGCACTGCAAACGCTAAGTGATTTGACAAAGGAAGAGGCTCTTGCTGCCCTGGCAGACATACACAGCAAAGTTGGCCAGACATTGCAGAAAATGGTAGATCTTACAGAAACTCAAAGTATACATTGTTCACTCTTCTTTGGAATTGCATGGCTGATACTTGTCCATTGCAGAAGATGACAAATGCTTTGGGTGGCTTGCTGCTCCTGATCCATCTGTGAATCATAATGCAGCACAAGATAAGGTGAAACAGGGGCAGAAGACTGGTCAATGGATTTTTCAAAACAGTGACTTTGTTGAGTGGATGCACAGTATCCATTCTTCAATGTGGCTGCATGGCAAACGCAAGTGCATCTTATTGTGCTGACAGTGATCTCTTGCTGATAAAGTCTACAGCTGGGGGTGGTAAAAGTGTATTGTGGTAAGCCTGTGCAAATTCTATATTTCCATGTTTATATGAAAGACTGAAGCTATTGTAGTTCAACAATCATCAACATGTTGCAAGATCACAGGTTCAAAGCCTCTTGTGCAGTTGCTTTCTTCTACTTTGACTTCAGAGATCCATCAAAGCAAAATTGCCATGGCATGCTGCAGTCTCTTGTCAAGCAACTTGGTTATCAGAGCTCTGGGGCTTTTGCTGTGTTGAAAAAATTATATGCAGATCATGACAATGGTCACATGCAGCCTAGCAGGCAGAAACTACATGATGCTCTTGGGGATATCTTGAAGCAGCTGAACTCTGCTTACATTGTTCTGGATGCTCTGGATGAATGTCTTCCAGAGGATAGACATGATTTTCTATTGCCATTTCTGGATAAAATAATGCTTGGAAAAGACTACTCTGTGCATTTTCTAGCCACAAGTCGCTCTGAAGTTGATATTGAAGATTGTTTCAAGCAGAAAAAAGTGTCTCACTCTATAGATCTTGACAGGCTGGTGCACAATGATATTGAAACATATCTGTCCACTGTGCTGCAGACAGACAGTATCTTTCAACATTATGATGCTGGCTTGAAAAAACAAATCAGAGACAGTCTACTTTGCAAAGCTGATGGAATGTAAGTCATTTCATATGCTGGTTTGATTTACATATACTGAGCAATAATATTTATAGGTTTCTTTGGGTTTCATATCAGATCAAAGAACTAAAGAAATGTGCTTCAGGAGTTGCATTGAGAATTGTACTGGATAATTTGCCTAAAGACCTAGAGGAGACATACAAGAACATTCTGCAGAGGATAGACTCTAAAGAAGCAGAGATATTTCATATGATGCTCAGCTGGATTGCATTTTCTGAACAGCCTCTCACAAAGAGTAAGCTAGCTGCAGCAGTGGGGATATCATACAGAGAAGCCCATCCTAAATTTAAAGAGTCACTCTTTCCAGACTTTTCAAACATGTTGAGACCTATTTCTAGTCTCATCATTGAATCAAATGAACGCATACAGTTTTGCCACTTCTCTGTCAAGGAATACCTCACCTCTGGTGACTCTCAGTCAAATCCTTATCATATAAATCTATCAGTTTCTCACACAATGATTGCTCAAAGCTGTTTGTATTTTCTAGTATCAACAGAGGACAATAGTGACTTGAGGATGATTGAAACATACACAAAAAAATTTGTTCTCAAACATATTCAGAATGCAGAGCTAGACCCCAATAAGAATATATGTGACTATATACTACATCTATTTGGAGAAAAAAGACAGGTTAGAATAGATCACACCATCTGTGGCTATTCCTCATGGCCATTTAGGAGGATCAAACATTCTCCAGCTTGGTGTAGTAGTGCAATTGGTAAGCTAGATATGCTGAAGCTGTTGCACAGCAATAATATGGTCAATGGACTAGAGTTAAGTCGTGCATTACATGCTGCAATAAATAATGAGAATTTTCAAATAATTGAGTGGCTGCTGTCACAGGAAGCTAATGTAAATATGCAATGGGACAGAAAAACTACACTTATCAGAGCCTCTCAGGTAGGTAATAGCCAGATTCTGAGGCTCTTGCTTGAAAAAGGCTCTGAGATCAATGCACAAGTTGATGAACATGGCACAGCTCTCATAGCTGCATCATTGGGGGGTAACACAGAAATAGCTAAGATTCTGCTAGAAAAAGGTGCTGAGATCAATGCACAAGCTGGTCATTATGGCACAGCCCTCATAGCTGCATCATTGAGGGGTTCCACAGAAATTGCTCAGATTCTGCTAGAACAAGGTGCTGAGGTCAATGCACAAGCTGGTCATTATGACACAGCCCTGATTGCTGCATCATCAAGGGGTTCCACAGAAATTGCTCAGATTCTGCTAGAAAAAGGTGCTGAGATCAATGCACAAGCTGGTGTACATGGCACAGCCCTCATTGCTGCATCATTGCAGGGTCACACAGAAATTGCACAGATTCTGCTAGGAAAGGGTGCTGAGATCAATGCACAAGCTGGTGTACATGGCACAGCCCTCATAGCTGCATCATCGATGGGTAACACAGAAATTGCACAGATTCTGTTAGAAAAAGGGGCTGAGATCAATACACAAGCTGGTGGATATGGCACAGCTCTCATTGCTGCATCATTGAGGGCCAACACAAATGTTGTTCAGATTCTGCTAGAAAAAGGTGCTGAGATCAATGCACAAGCTGGTGTACATGGCACAGCCCTCATTGCTGCATCATTGAGGGGCAACACAAAAATTGCTCAGATTCTGCTAGAAGAAGGTGCTGAGGTCAATGCACAAGCTGGTAAATATGGCACAGCACTGGAAGCAGCACATGATCATGAAGACATGATTCAATTGTTGCACAGATATGGTGCAAAATAACTGAGGTAAGTATTTTTCTCTTCTTTCTCCTGAGAATGTCAATGAAATGGAATACTGACACCAACATTACAGGCTCATCAATCTGTCTGTTACTTCAGAATCTACTTACCATGCCAATTTTTCATGATTCAGCCATGTATCTTACTATATGTACTAGTTCTGTGTACATATGCAGTGTGTAGTGGCCAATCAATCAATGTACAATATGTGTTCATATTACTCTATGACCTCATGAGAGATGGAGCACAGGGAAGCAGGGGCAAGGTGAGATTCAGTCCAGTGATGAAGCAAGGAAGGCAGGGAGGCAGGGACGAGCACCAACAGTGCAAGGAACACATCCATTCTACCATCAAGAACCCACAGCCTGCAAGCCCAGAATGAGACAGAGAATGACAGAGAAAAGAAGATCTACAAAAATGCAATAGAAATAGATGGATGGATGCTAGCTTGCTCTAAGTAATACTAATAGTAGCTGTCACTGTAGTCTGTCTGCAATATACACCCGTCGCACGTCGACCGCCCGAGACCCACGACCCAAGACCCAAGAACACAAATCATATCTTACACCCACCCGTACGATACTGCTTTACTTGCCCCCTCCCACACTCACAGCTTCGCCTCTCCCTCCTCGCGCTCGAGCTCGCGCTCGTGGCGCTCCTCGCCCGCGAGCGTCAGTAGCCCACCAATCACCTCCGCCGGGCTCGTGACGTGCCACTTCGCGAGCGTGCGCTTCGTCGCATGCCCGACGGCGGTCGTGAAGATGTCGTCTGCGCGCAGCGCGAGCGTCTTGGGCTCCGGCGCGGGCGCGGGTGCGTCCTTGTCCTTGTCCTTGTCCTTCGCGAGCGTCATCGAGAGCGGTGGGTCCATGTGCAGCGCGCCGTCCGCGCCCGGGCTCTGGAAGCAGAGCGAGCGGAACATGTCTTCGTCCGTCTGTGTGTGCATTCACATTTTGTCAGCGTCTGAAGGGCGGAAGACAGAGACTGAGACAGAGACAGACCTTATCGTCGCCCGCGCAGAACACAAACTCCGCATCCGGATGCTCATACAAGATCCGCTTCACAATCTCGCCCTTGTTCACCGCAATCGGGCGCACCTCCAGATTCTTCTTGCCCACGAGCACCTCAATCGGGCGTTTATGCGCGACGTTGTTCTCCAGCAGGTCCTGGCACTGCCGGCACTGGAACTGGCCCCACTCGGGGTCGCTCGAGCGGTAGTGCCACGTGATGCTGCTCTTCTTCACCTCGATGTGCGACCCCGTCGTGCGCTCCGTGTAGTACCGGAACACCTCCAGCACCTCGTCCATCCAGCCCATGTCCAGCGTCGCCGTGAAGTTCGTCCACGTCCGCGCCCCCGGCTCGCGGATGAACCCGCCGTGCTCGGCCGACATCCCCAGATGTGTGAGGTGCCCGAGGTGCGCCTCGAGGAACGCGCCGTCGCGCCCTGAGATGATGTAGACCAGGTTCTGCGGGTTCGTCGAGAGCGTCTCGAGCGCCTGCAGCGTCTCGGGTGAGGGCACGGCCATCGAGGGCGTCTTGACGATCGGCGCGAGCGTGCCGTCGTAGTCGCAGAGGAACAGCCGCTTCTTCGCGGCGGCGTAGCGCTCGACCATGCGCTCGAGCGGCAGCACGGGCGTCTGGCGCGCCATGTTCTGCGAGTCCATCGCGTTCAGCAGCATCTTGACGAGCATCGCGGCCCAGGTGTGCGAGGTGTGCGTCGTCGCGACCTGGTAGAGCGCCTTGTGCCGCGTGAGCTTCTCCTCGTCCGACATGCGCAGCCCGCGGTCCATTGCAGCGGCCACGTCCTGTAATACGGACCCAACGTTAACATCGACGAAGGGCTCGATGACAATGCCCACGCACCCCAAGATTCCACGGGTTGATCTGCAGCGCCTCGATCATGTTGCTCGAGATGCCCATGAACTCGCTGAGCACGAGCGGACTATGCTTCGTCTTGTCCTGCGCGATCACGAACTCCATCGACGTCGTGTTCATGCCGTCGCGCAGGGGTGTGATGACGCCGAGGTCTGCAGCTGACAGTAGGGCGTAGAATTCGTCCTTCTTGATCGTTTGGTGGCTACAACATCGCATCAGCAAATAGTCGAGGATACGATGGGGAAGGAACATACTAGTGATGCACAGGCACGAAGTCGAGCCCGCCAAACTCGCCGTTGATGCTGCTCACCAGCTCGCTGACCTGGCGCTCCAGCCGTGGGCTGTCGCTCAGCGCGGGACTGGTCACCTGGATCAGCACAACCTGCAGCATGTGCATTAGCCATCATCAAGCATTTTTAGGCGTAGAATAGACGCACCTTGCCGCGCCACTCAGGGTAGTCACGCAGCAGCTTCGCGAACGCACGCAGCTTCTGCAGCACGCCCTTAACGACATCGAGCTTGTCCCGGCCAATGATGATCTTCTTGCCCGTGTACAACTTCAGCAGCGCAGCGAGGTTGGGCTGGATGCCCGGGCGGAGCCTACAATCCCCAGCATCAGCATACATATTGATTGTAGTGTGGGATAAGCAGGCAACGTACAGGTCCTTCGCGACGCGCTCCGCATCGACGCCGACGGAGCAGTGCCGCACGGCCGTGACATGGCCCTGCACGTCGATGCCCATACTCTCCCCGGTATCGCTGCCCTTCCCGCCCTTCCCAGTGGGGGCCACCTCGTACCCGCACACGCGGACGCACGACGACACGAAGTGGCGCGCGTACGAGTACGTCTGGAAGCAGACCAGATTCGCGCCAAGCATGCCGTCGAGAATCTCCTTGCGGCCTGCATTCCACACGTCAGCCAAGGACAAACAGCGGATAAAGAATAATAGAACGCACGCGGCAGACAGCGGAAGACCTCGCTGCTCGGCCACGGAGTATGCACGAACAGCCCGATGCAAATCCCCTGCCCCTGCCCGGGCACCTGCGCGCTGCCGTCCGGGTGCGCCTGCGGCAGCGCCTGGCCGTCCGCATCGACGCCCTCGCCGACGAGCCCGCGGATCATGCGCGGGACGAGCAGCAGGTGGTAGTCGTGCACCCACACGAGGTCGCCCGGCTGGTAGATCTCCGCGACGCGCCGCGCGAACGCGGCGTTGGCGGCCTCGTACGGCGGCCAGTGCGCGTCGGCGCTGAAGGAGGCGGAGTTGGAGTTGGGCGCGACGTCTTGCCAGAGGAGGTAGTGGAAGAGTGGCCAAAGGGCTGCGGGGGCGCATATACGCAGGTGGAGAATGCAGGGTGGCGCGTATGACAGTAGTAGATGCGCATATAGTTAGGAGATGCGCATATGGTCAGGTATGACGCGCATAGAACCAAGTATGACGCGCATATAGTCGGCCGGACGCGAGTACAGGAAGCAGAGGGGATGTAAAGCATAAATTGGGAAGAACGATGAGCGCATGTATGCGGTAGGGCGGGTATACACATACTGTTCTTGCAGTAGCCCTCATAGTGTCCGTGTGCAACGCCGTCCTCGAGCCACACAGGGACGTAGCTGGTGCGCGACTTGGCGCTGGCACGCTCTGCGATGCCTGGACGCGGGTAGGAGTCAGGAAGACCGGGAATGACGCGAGTCATGCAGCGGTACATACCGGACGGAAGGGACGAGTCATCGTCGTCGGGTTCGTAGTGCGCGATCTCGTGCTCAAGGGCGGCCTTGTCCTCGTCAGAGAGCGCGTTTGAGGGAATGGTGAGCTTCTCGCCCGCTGCGGGCGCGGCGGGTGAGCGTGAGCGCGAACAATTAGCCTGAGTGAAACGTACAGGAGGACGAGACGGGGCTCTCGATGTCGCCTGTCCAGCCGATAATCAGCTGGTCGTGGGTTGCAGAGAGCGAGCGGATGCCGCTAATCATGGCGGCATGGCCTTGGCGTGCGGCGAGGCTCCACTTGGGGCGCAGGCGGGGCTCGTCGCCCTGGGGTGCATCGGTTGCGGGAGGCTGTGACGCCTCGACTGGAGATGGCGGGATGTCGGCGGGGGCGGGTGGCGGGGTGGCGGGCGGGCTTATGATTCCAGGGCGAGAAGATGAATGCAGGGTTGCGGTGATGGGGAGGTAGTGGCAGACATGGAGGACGCGACCGGAGAGGTGGATGCCCTGGGCGCGGAGGTCGGCCTCGCGGGCGCGGACTGCGTCGCGGACGGCGTTGAGCTGGATGGGGCGGGTGGCCTGCTGGGGTTCGTGGAAGCTGTCCATGGCGGCGAGAAGAGAGATGAGAGAGCGACAGGAGACTAGGAGAGAGTATAAGTAGGCGATGGTCGATTATCGAAAGTCGGCCGTACAGACGCATTCGGCATCCGCCCCGCCCAGACCGCCACGCCCCCCGCCACCGCCTCTCCCCGCATCCATCGATCCCCCGCCCCGACGCATGGGGTTTTCTCGGACGCCCCCGCCGCCGCTGTGTCCAGCCCTGTCCGGGGTCTCCCGCCGCCCGCCACTGAGCAACCCCACGTTCGCCCCTCCGTCCCTACAATCCTGCGAGATGTGCCCGCGTTCCGAGTCCCTGCGCCGCGGCCGAGTGCGCACCGCTCGTCTCCATCGATGCGCACATTCGCCAAAACGGGTGCGTCATCGCCGTCATTGGCACCGTGCGTGTTATCCGATAGTGCCCTCGACGCGGCCCCGCGGCCCGCCGTCGCCGTCTGCACGTTTCGCGTCCGCGCCCCCGCGCAGGTTCGTCGCGTCCTCTCGTGGTCGCGTCACGGTCGCATGATCGTCCCCCACATCGTCGCGCACACCGCCTAGCATGCCGTGCCTGCTTCCTTCTCTTCGGCTGCCCCTAATCCCGGCACACACGCTCGACACCTTCACTCTCGCCCGCGTAATCACAGGCCTCCCCCCTGCACTCCCCGGATACTCTGGCGTCCCGCTCTTTTTCCTGCTGCCCCTTGCAATTGCGCATCGCCTTGCTCTCTCGGCCTCTCAACCCACGCGACGTTTGACGTGTTTGCGATTTATCGGCGCTGCAAGGCAATCATCCTGATCGACGTCGGTCGACACGCGCGTTTCAGCATGCTGTCTCCATGCTTAGCTTCATGCATGCATGTACCTGCTCGGTGGCCAGTCGCCCTCTCTGCCTGCTGCAGTAAGTACTTACCCCCCGAGTCTCCGCGGATTGGCCATTCTGGATTGGCACAGCGCCCTCTCACACTGCCCGGGCCGCGGCATGTCCAGGCTTCCCAAGCGTCTCCTGCAGCCCATGCTTCCTGCGGCTCCGGCTTTTATCCTTTAGACATGTCCATGCACACGCGTGTCGCGCGTACCACCGCAGAAATTTGTATTGCGATTCATATATGCATTCTCTCGACTCCTGCTAGTGCTTCCTTCATATCGCGCGCGATCTTTACGCTCCGAGCACCACTTACACGTCAGCGGGCCTCTCTTACTACTAGATCTTGCTCTCGAATTTTGATCTTCCCTTGTGCACTGAATCTTCGAGGCCATCGACATCCTTTGTGCATCTGCGCCTGCTCCTGATTGGCTCGCGAGCCGTAGTTCCTTCATATCGCGATGCACATCCGGCTCTCCGTTCCGCACAGTCGCGAGCTGGAACAGGCAGTCGCGCTGCCCAGTACTTAGTGTCCGCTGACCCCAAGACGCATATGCGTCCAGGTCCGCCTGGGCGTGTGCCAAGATTCGAGAGCGTCGAGCAGCGCGCCGTGGAGCTCCGCAGTAGGAAACGGAACGCGAACGTGGATGTGGTCGGTAGTTACCGACGCAATGGCGCCGGCAAGTACCCCACGCGCAATAAAGGTATTCTGGAAGGCTGGACCTACGACACGCGTAGGTGACAATTGCGAGATCTGTTGGGATCAAGCGTTCCGAAACTGAAAGTGAAGGCACGTTGAGCCCTCCGTACTTAGTCTTGACGCTCTTTTTTGAATCAGTATTTCAGGCGTGGACACCAAGGATTGCTCGACTTAGAAATGCGGCTGAAGTCGATAGCTCGTACAAGCAACTCGACATTCCAGCATCTTATGACCCTATCCGCCGGGCCCAGTGAGCATTCCTTTTCTCACCGCCTCGATGCGTACTGAAAGCCGCAGCAGAGCAAAAAGTGGACTATACACGTGCGGAGCTTTCAAGCTCGCTCGCAGCGACCGAACAGAATAACATCGAACCAGCCCCAATGGAACGGAGCACCGCCGAGAACCTCTCAATATCGGTCCACACACTATCTTCGCCGCCACCAGTTCGTCTTCTCTGCTACCATACCAAAACCTCGGTACCCTCAAAACCGTACCTGCACCTCCCATTCGCCCGGCCCGGGGCCTGTCACACTCTCTTCGTGCCCAGTCATCTTTACTTACGCATATAGTCATCCTCTTGAGCAGCCCACGTGCATATATGCTAGTAGCAGTTACATGCCGTGGCCCCGCAGCGATATTCTGAGACCAGAATGTCCTGTGCTCGTAGGGCTTGTATGTCTCTGAATGCGAAGGTTCGCCCGGAACAGTCTTAAACAAAAGAATTCCATGGCATTCTACTCATGTCCCCGTAAATCTCTATACAAAATGCTCGCAGCCAACGCACACCAGCACGCATCCGTCCGACCAGCCATCTACTGCCGGTCACACGGGGTCCGCGACGCCGGTGGCTGCTGCAACTGGCGCCGCCGTGTCTGCGAGTGGTGGGGCGAGGAAATATGCAAAGCCCACGGCGTCGGTGGCATCGCAGGCATCTGGGGTTGCGGCGCCGGGAAGCAATAGGCGGTTGCGCATGAGGCGAGCGCAAGTCAGCGCAATTGATGACTTCGACTGGAAGTAGCGGGCGTGAGCTACAAGTGAGCGATCCAGTAGCAACATACAGGGATGTGTTTGTGTCGCGACTGGTGAGGAAGATGAATATGGAGACGCACTTTTTACAACTACAGGGATCGTATGCACTGAGAGGCTTGACAAGACAGCTTGCGCAGCCATGAGTTCTGTCAACATGATCGAATTCGACGCTCAGTCCAGCTTTTCGGCGGGATGAGATATCGGAAAGGAGATCGAACATTGATGAAGGTGGGTCCCGGAATGTGGGGTAAGATGCTATCACAACTTGGATACGACGTGTTCATCATTTTAGTGCGCTGCGCATGACATGACGCCGTAACCCTGGCACTGGTAGGCTGCTAGTGGGACAAGATTTAAGTGATATTTGACCCGAGTGCAGCATAGAGATGAAAATAAGACCAGTTCAAGAGACATTGCGAGACACCGTCGGGCATAAACGACTATCTTCCTTATCGAGGTCAGCAACGGGGACTACGTCAAGCATACAATAAAGCGAGCTGGAGACCTGCTCTGGAGAGCGTCAACCAGGTTCGGCCTTCGAGAGAATGACAAGAATGCGGTGAATGAGCACCAGTGAGGACTCGGAGTAGGCGACAGAGAGCTCGAGAGCCGGGCCAAATGGCCGAGTCGCTGCCGGGCCGGCGGTCCCGGGAGGTTACCCTCACAGCGGTCCGGGCAAGTCTGCTCATACCGCCAGTGGCGTGTACACTTGCTTGCCGACTCCTGCACTAGTAGCTAATTGTAGTTATGATATACAGCTCGTAGGATTTTCAATGCGTCGAGCATGTTTGCGCGGACGCGCGCGTATATATAATGCATTCATTCGAAACTTGAATACTCCATGCACGGTGACAGTAAACAGGATATATCATGTTACTTACAGTCAGAATCAATCAAGCACGCCGTCATTTGGAAGCGAACTTGATCGTAGCAAGGCCTCGGCAGCAACATATTCTCCTGCTGCATTGATCCAGAATTCAGGGCTCGTACCCCCGAGCTTGCGGACGCTCGCCACACGGTGTACTAGCGCAAGAGTGTCTATTTCCAGAAATGGGCCTGGTTCCCGGACGCCAACATGCCGCAGGGAGGGAAAAAGCGGCGCGCCCGAATCTGGCTCTGGACATAACGGCAGGGCACACTGGTAGGCCTCGCCTAGAGCATCGACGTAGAGCGTGTGGATGTGGTTGTTGTCCGCCTCCGTGCTGCGTCTGAAGAGCCTCTCCCACCACACTTTCGTTTGCAAGCGAGTGCCCGCGACGAACAGGGTGTGCACGGCGTCCAGCGGCAGATTCCGATAGACCATTCCTAGCACATTCGACCTGGCATTGTAGTGATGGAGGAAGAAGTAGAATCGGAGCGTATACAATGGTTTTGAGTTGGAGGCGACGATCTCGCGATAGGCACTGGCAGGTCCGCATTGCGGGTGCTGGTGATCTAGAGCGGAGATGTTTGATAGTTGGAATTTTACATCCACCATGTCCGCGTCGGCGGGCTTGATATCGGCTGCGACGATGGAAAGCATGTTCGGCGAGAAGACGCCGTCGGCGCGGTCGCGCATGCACAGCAAGGGCAGCATCACCTCTAATACGCTACCTTGCTCGTCAAAGACGTAGAAGGAGCTCAGCTTGAGGACGACCGTTGCTGCGGTTGGGATACGGATGCTGGCGTAAAAGTAGGCCATGTGCATGGCATGGCCTCGGAGTGTGAGGTTTTCTAGGTGGGGGAGCGGGAGCACCTGTGCGGCCATGGACTCAGAAGTGCAGGCGCCGTGCGCGAGAATCAACGTTCTGAGGCCCGTCGCGGCTCGCAGGATGCTGAATAGGTCGTCTTGCGAGGGTTTCCGTGCGGAGGAGTTGGTTGCGTGCACGTGAATGGGCATCTGGATCTCTAGGTGCACGAGGTTGCTGAAGATTGGTGAGCTCCATGGCAGAATGCAGTCGATCAGGACAAGGCGTGTGAGGCAGGGAAGTGGGACGTCGCCTTCGCCGAGCATTATGTATGGCAGCAGGTCTTCATTGTCATGTACGCACTCAAGCTGAAGGGATCTAAGCAGGGGTGCAGGGCCGAACGTTCCCTGTCCGAGATCTTTCATCCCAGACGGGGTCGTGGAAAGTGCCAGATCTTCGATGCGCGCCAGTTCTGCGAGGCCCGCGCCTATACCTTGATCCCCACTCATCGTCAACGGTAGTGTTCCCGAACGGGAGAGGACCTCTGCATAGTACTCCTCAGAAGCACCGCAGATAATGCTTGTCCAAAGCACAGGGTAGGAGAGTGCAATTTCTCGCCATTGGTGGCAGACATGCGTAATCGTGGTCCGATCCCGTGCGGCCCAAGTTCTGGTATCCACGATGTCCCATACTGGGTCCTCTGGACCGATATCAGCCATCACGGCGAGGGAAAATATATGGCATAGCGCTTCAGCGGGGAGGCGAGAAACGGGGAGCAGGCTGTTTCGTCGAACCTTGAAGCGGCGTGCGACGCGCGCGAGCTCGCGCAGTTGCTCTTCCGCCTGATTGAAGGCAAGCTCCCTTGTACGAGAGGCGATGTCGTCTATTTCGACGAGTTTAAGACGGGCCACATGTTGCCATTCTGTTTGCCTGGAGCTGGTGTTCGTAGTTCGTCGACGTGTCAGCCCTTGTATCGACAGATTCATAGGATTGGACACGAACCTTGGATTTCCATCTGATGATGACATTCCCTTTCGATTGAATGCAGACCAACTTCAGTCGACGTACTTATAGTGAAGGAGAAGGGAGAGGAATACTTGAGATCAGAGTTGACACGATGACAATCGCATTCAATAACGCACAGACCTAACATTATCCAGTAACAGAGGTGCCAATTTGACCGGCATGCGACGTAAGGGACAGCCATGTATATGAAGGGCCGCAAGAGGGTGGGAGATTCGGTCCATGTGCATACAACGATGCGAATGGGAGCGAGAACACGAATATGATGGATCTGGTGGGCAGATGATAAGAAGGGCGGGTACGTCGTACCTGTAAAAACACCTCCTTGATCAAGCTGAACATATGTGGAGAGAGACAAGTACGCAGAGGCGAACGATGGACGCCACTCGCGTTCAAACAAACGTCTAGTCCTGGTGGGGCCAGCCGACGTGTCCGTTGCTCATGCAATGTCCAAGTCATCGCGCCACATAGAACCAGACAACCTACGCCGATCGAGTTCCGTATGCTATCCATTCTATCGTCCTTGATTCATCCCGATGGCACAGGTATCCGATTGTGAAGTTAATCCCTGTTCGTGTCTGATGCGAGACTTCGCCATGAATATAATCGAGCAGACTTGGGAATACAGGCGGCCAATGCAACCAAAGCCTAATACGAGCCCGATCCGCGTCACAAAGTCTTCGACATGCCGAGGGGAGTGGTAGTCAACCGGCGGGAAGGTCGAGCGCCCCGCTGGAAAGGGCCAATCCGCAGGAACGCCGAAGTCGAGTCAGGGCCGGGCCGGGTCGGGCCGTTCGGTTGCCATCCCAGCTTCACAACGACGGACCCTGCAGTTTACTCATACACTTGCTTACCGACTTTTGCACCGACGGGAATACTGTGGTATACAGCTCGTAAATAGAGTACCACGCATAGCAATCGGCTCTCAAATGTATCGAAGATTTTTGCGCAAATACCCGTCCATTCGATCTTATCAAACTTGAATATTTCTATGCTCGGAGACCCAGGGAAAGTGCCTAAACGCGTGGAATTGCATCATCGATGGACGCTACTTACCATTAGCTGCGGAGTCATATGAGACTTTCGCCAGAGCTATATAAGTCTCTAATCTCTTGTTGAATGTGCACTTGAATTAGACCGCCATGGCATCCCAATTCCTCACAAACCGCCCTGCGCAAAACACATCCTACTTCATCCCTGCTCAGACCCCGCCCGCTGGGAGCGCCGTCGATCCCGATAACAGCAACCTCCCGACGCTCTTCAGGCAGATCAAGATCCGCGGGCTTGAGTTGCACAACCGTATCATCGTGCGCCGCGTCCTTCCTGCTTATCGTTCTCTATACTGACTGCACCATTGCTACAGCTATCGCCCCTTTGCCAATATTCCACCGAAAATGGCGTCTTCGGTCCCTGGCAGTTCGCACACCGTACGTCTCATGCCAATTCTCAGGCTGTCCCTCATCACACGCGCTCACACCATCGCACATAGTGGGCGGCATCCTCACGCGCGGGCCTGGCCTGACCTTCACCGAAGCGACCGCCGTGCTGCCCGAGGGGCGCATCTCGCCCGAGGACGTCGGGCTCTGGAACGACGCGCAAGAGGAGCCGTTCCGCAAGTTCGTCGAGTTCGCGCACGCGCAGGGCCAGCGCGTCGCGATCCAGCTCGCGCACGCGGGCCGCAAGGCGTCCACCGTCGCGCCGTGGCTCGGCGGGCGCCAGATCTCGTCGCGCGAGGCGGGCGGCTGGCCGGACGACGTGTGGGCGCCGTCGGCGGTCGCGCACCGCGACGGGTACGCCGTGCCCAAGGCGCTCACGCACGAGGGCATCCGCACGGTCGTCGCGGCGTTTGTGGCTGCGGCGAAGCGCGCGGTGCGCGCGGGCTTCGATGTCGTGGAGATCCATAATGCGCATGGGTATTTGCTGCACCAGTTTTTGAGCCCCGTGAGCAATAAGCGCACGGATGAGTATGGCGGCAGCTTTGAGAACCGCGTGCGGTTGACACTCGAGGTTGTGGATGCCGTGCGCGGCACGATCCCGCCCGACATGCCGCTGTTCCTCCGGTGAGCTGCGTTCGCACACTGTCTGTTGGATTGTGCTGGGGTTGTGAGTGCTGACGGATGGGATAGGATCTCCGCGAGCGACTTGCTCGAGGCGCAGCCGAACACACCGTCGTGGACGAGCGAAGACACCGTACGCCTCGCGGGTCTGCTTGCCGAGCACGGCGTCGACCTGCTCGACGTGTCCTCAGGCGGGGTGTCCACCGCGCAGGACATCAAGATGCCGCCGGGCGTCGCGTACCAGGCGCACTTCTCCGAAGCGGTCAAGAAGGCGCATGGGGACAAGATCCTCGTCGGCGCGGTTGGTGCGATCAGCACGGGCACGATTGCGCAGGGCGTGCTCGACAGGGGACAGGCGGATGTCGCGTTTGTGGGGCGCACGTTCCAGAAGAATCCGGGCACGGTGTGGGCGTTCGCGGAGGAGCTTGGGGTTGATATCAGGGTGACGAGGCAGACGGAGTGGGCGTATAAGGGCCCTGGATATGCACCTGAGGCAGGTAAGTAGACGATTTCGTTTCTATCGGGGAAGTTGGGGGACACTTTCGGCTGGTACTCGTATTGCCGCTCGATTGGAAGCTCACCTACGGGATTTCCTAGCTCATCGGAAATGAATGGTCAGACTAGAGTGCCAGTGCAGATGACGAATCCAAAGTAGAAAAATGTACGTTCTCTTAGGCTATCTACTGCTGGTGAACTCACGTATATCTCGCAGCCCATGTACTATAGAGATAGGATAGAGCACGACATGTATTTTGGTTTTCTAAAGATATCCTACTAGAGTGGTGTTCGCCCTGTTTGCGATTCAGCACCATCAACTCGGAGTACCTATCAGTGCAATCGGAAGTGCACTGCAGGCAGTCAAATGAAAGAAAACAGAAGCGTCTGATTTTCTGTTGAATGGCAAGGTTTGCATGCAATGTCTGTAGTTACTGTTGTTCAGCCATGGTTTGCACAACTGTTTGTGATCAACCAGACGACAAGGTCCGTTCGCCTGCAGAGAATTGAGCTTTGAATCGTTTTGCGATTTGGTCAGAATAAGGAACAGTCGCGTCGCCCGACATATACAAGACTGACGGAAAGAGAGGGATCTTCGTCGGAACTCTGACGTACAGCTGTGATGTGTATCACTGGCCTTGGACAATGCAGTCCCGTTCCTCACACGCGCCGTGCATACAAAGTACTCGCTGACCATATGAGCTGTCCCGTGGGAGGCCGGGGTGACATCTCCGTCTCGTTCTGATGATCTTGAAGCATACAGTACAGCAAACAACGGAGCAGCAGCGGACTATACATACACACCTGAGCATGAGTTCCGAAGTCTTGGAATTGGACGCCGTGGTCCAATCGTCGCTGGCGTGCAGTCGTGACGCATGATGCATGATGCCCCGAGCACCATTCCGTCTGCCAGAGTGTGTGGGCGCGACACGGTCAACAAATTCGGAAGATGATCAACTCGACGACGGTGCAGTCGATCCGAGGCCGCGACACTGAGATCCGAGCACGGGCGTGAAGCCCTGGCGACTGGAAAAGGTTACAGACGCATCGTGCGGTGGCCCGCGCAACAGAGGCCGAACGATGACCCGGAGACTGTGAGAGAAAGCAGGCGAGGATACGGCAGTTGCTCTTCATAGAAGGGCTGAATGGAGATATGATATGATGACTCCCTGCGCATGAAGCAGGACGTGGGCCGCACGGGTGATTATCGATGCAGGCCATCATCAGGAATCTGACAATGCGCCATTTCGAGGGTATGCCAGGCCGGAACGGGAGCCTGTTGAGCACAGGGACCGCACCCGCATTGGACACCAAAGTTGCGTGGCAAGGCGAAGCTGCGACTGTTCCTGCGTGCGCCTGCGAAGAACCTTGCTCTAAAAGAAGCATTGGAAGCGGCGGAAAAGGGCAGGAGTACCGCTGGGGGCTGACCGTGGTCTGACAACGGTAACTTGCGAGACGGCAGCTCTTCATTTGAGCTGCAGTAGGCAAAGTGCAGTGCTGGGAGTGCAAAGAGCAGGGCGATAGCACTCACCGTTGAAGAGCATGGCAGAGAAAGGGCGAAGAAAGAGAGACGAAAGAAAGAGAGGTGAGCGAAGAATGCGGGCGGAGATGGGATGGTTGAGTCGGAGTACGAGAACCACTTGGGACCAGATGGAGGGTGGCTACGAGCCTATCGTTGATGCCGCCGCAATGCAGGCAATATCAGACTCTTTCTGCCGCCGCCGTCAGGAGCAGAGGACGTCGAGGACGTCGAGCGCGACACAGCGGCCGGTGCGCAGGCTTCGGGAGCGCCTGTGTGGCGCTAAGCGTCCGGCAAGGTTTGTTCGCACGTGCGGCTGGCTTATCCCTGTCTTGCACTCAACCACTCCCCCCATCACCGTCCTCGACAGTCTGCCTCACCCGCCGCCGTGCGTCTCGGTAAGTGTTGTGTGCAGAGTTCGGGATCCAATGTTCATGCGCTGTCTGCAGCTTGGCCCCGCGCATTATTTTGAGCGGAGCGACGAACACCAGATCAGTCCGAGCGGCGACGAAGTCGGAAATCCCGAATTTGAGTCGGAGTGTTGAGGTGAGCCTCGAGTCCTCCCACCGTCTCCCGCGTCCTCTGACCTCCCATCTCCTCCGACTATGATCCCAGAATCGTCTCTGTTTGCTAGGCGTCTCGCCCGCTGCGTCCTCCCCGCACGCGCCCTGCCGCCTTAAAAATGAGCGACCATTCCAAGTCCTCGTCCGCAAGCGATGACCAGCCTCAGCCACCGCCTCCTGTCGCGTCCTACCCTCCCCAGCAGTACTCGGCCGCGTCGTACCCCCCGCCTGGCGGCCCGTACCCCTTCTACTACCCGCCCCACCCCGACGCCAATGGCGGCGATCCGAACGCCCCTAACGGCCTCCCGCCGGGCGCATACATGATGCCGTTTCCCCCACCCGGCCTGGTGTACGCCTATCCTCCCCCGCCGCCCCCGCCCGCAGGTATGTCGCCCCATACGTGGCATCCGCTGTCTTGCTTAGAGTTTGATCATCCCCAAGGCTATGCTCCTTTCCCACCGCCCCCAGCGCCCAGTGCCGTCACGCGACCGAAGCGCAAGCAGGTCAAGATGGCGGTAAGTTCTGTCTTGCGCCTGTTGGGCAGCTGCTGATTTCGCGCCATTCGCAGTGCACGAACTGCGCCGCGGCGTGTAAGCGGTGCGATGAGGCCCGCCCGTGCGAGCGCTGCCTCAAGTACGGGATCGCGGACTCGTGCATGGACGGCGTCAGGAAGGAGAGGAAGAAGGGTATTAAGCGCGGGCCGTACAAGCGAAAGAACAAGCTCGCGCAGCCGGACAACCAGCCATACAACAATGGTGAGTGCAGCTGTCTCGGCGGGAGAAGTAGCGTCACTGACGCCCGCGCAGGCTATACGCCAAATGGGGACGGCCAATGGCCACCCTCCGGCGATCAGACAAACGGCGGCGTTCCCAATGGGCATCCTGCTATGCCTCCGCAGTTTATGCCTCCCCCGGAGGGCTACTACCCGTACTACTACCCGCCCCCGCCTGGCTACGCGCCTCCTCCCCCGCCCCACGACCCACACTTGAACGGCGACGGCTCGCCCAACGGCCAGCCGCCCCAGCCCTCATACTATCCGCTCCATCCGGCATACCCTCCTATCCCTATGTATCCTCCTGGCTCGTACATGCCCATGCCTGGCCAGCTTCCTCCCACCCAAGGCCAGGCCGCTGAGAATGCAGAGGGGAAGAACGGTGCGCCCTCCGGAGCGAACGCCGAGTCGACGACGGAGCAGTCGAAGAAGAAGAAGCGAGGACGCACGACGGAGGAGAGCCCCGCGGCGTCGAAGACGAAGAAGGCAAAGCGGCCTGCTGCGAGCGTCGACCCGGTGGCGAAGGAGAGCTCGGACGAAGGAAGTCCGGTCGCGCGCGCGGCGACCCTCAACGGAAATGGGACCGGGACGACCGGAAACGGCACAGGCTCGGGCGCGGGCGCAGACCCGCACCCGCCTGTCATCGCCGCCGCCTGATTCGGATCGCTGGCAGGAGAGTGCGCGCTGGGGGTGTTTTTATGGGTTTCTTGTGCTTAGGCTCTGTTGCTTGCTTGCTATCGATTCGTGCTTTTTTTTCTGCCTCGTCTGGTCGATCTGTTTCTGTCTGCTTGCCCGCCCACAAAGATCGGAAGAAGCGCCGCGCTGGCTTTCCCCATGGTCTCCATCCGTCACTTTTTTTGACCACCACGCAGGGCCCCGTGCGTGGCGGTCAAGAAAATGCGGCTGGCGCTCGTTCGGAGGGCCGCGGTGTGTGTGCCGCTTTTCGTGGAGGCTCGTTCTATGAAGTCCTTTCGTTCGTATTTATTTAATTTCCGTCGATCCGTGTTCCGTGGTTCCGTCGTGCGCATTCTCGTTCTGACTGTCGCTGTTATCACCGACGGTGTTGTATTGATTAGGGTGTTGTAACTTTAAATTTATATGTCGCCGGCTGTGTCGGATACATTCGTCTATACATATGTGCTCGTAACTTTCTTTGACGTGTACGTAGATGGTAGAAGCGTTGGAATGTTCGTGTGTTGGAAGGACGCTGTATGGCATTTGTTATGCAAACTGCCAATGCCGAGGCTTCTTTTCTCCCACAGAAATATGAGGCGGCTTATCTGCTCAGAAGGTTGTCACTACCGCACAACTCTCGCACTCGCTGCACACCACCTAGAGATGAAAGTAATATCCGAGGCTCTCAGAATGTAGTAGAACAAAAATCAGCGCAGCCTATGGCGTAGCCCGGATGCGGCGTCGCAGGCGGTTGTTTGTTTCCGAGGCCGTTGCCAAACAGCGGACCTAGAATAAAGTTGCCTGCGAAAACGCGGTGGCTGAGAATCCAGCAGTCCTCTGTGCTCGTCGACTCCTGACCAAAATCCACCTCCTTACCTCTCTCTTGCTTCGCCATGTCCATGTCTGCCATCCGCTCTCTCCGCCAGGCCGCAGCCGCCTCGAGCCGCGCGCTCGTCGCGCGGTCTGCCGTGTCGGGCGTCCGCGCGCGCCTCCCCGCGCTCGCTGCGCGTGCGGCGGCGCCGGCGATGACGAGGTCGTTCTACGTGTCGACGAGGGTTCTCGGTGAGGGTGGGTATCTTTGTGTATTCTGCGAGCTTGCTGGAAGGTAACTGATGATGATGGTGTGCGCTTGTGTGATGCAGCTGACGTCGCGCTGTCGACGAAGCTCGCCGAGGAGCTGCAGTACGAAAAGGAGGCGGCCGCCGAGGGCGAGCCTGAGTTCTTGAAGGAGTTCAAGAGCCACGGTGTCTGGCAGGTGCGTCCTTGCGCGTCTGACGCTGGCGTGGCGTGTTGACAATTTTTCCATGCGTGGTGTTTTCGGTGTTAGGTTGAGGACGTCGCGGGCAACGACGAGGTCATCTTGCACCGCAAGTACGGCAACGAAGAGTGCGTAAATAATGTCTCGTGGAGGGGTGACAATGTGCTGATTCGCTGGTTGCTGTAGCATTCGCTTGATCTTCTCCATTGCCGACATCCAGACCCCGGAGGAGTCCGAGTTCCAGGATGAGGCTGAGGGCGAGTCGCAGGAGGACTTGAACTCTGCGTACCCCCTTCGCTGCTCGTTCTCTATCACCAAGGTCTGTTATACCGCCTTCGTGTATCCTTGAATCTCTTCTGACGAGTATTGGGTTTGTTTTGTCGTGACTTTTTGCGATGACGTCACATGGTACTATGCAGGCGAATGCCCCCGGTGCCCTCACGATTGACGCTATGTGCCAGGAGGGCACGTTCGTTGTGGACAACATCTCGTTCTACCGCGAAACCAAGGTCGGCACGGAGCTGACCGCCGAGGCGGACTGGAAGCGCCGTGGCCTGTACATCGGTCCCCAGGTAATTTCATATCGTTGTTCAGGTTGGAAAGTCAAGCTGATCGAGGGGCGTAGTTTGATACTCTCGACGTTACCGTCCAGGAGGAGTTCGAGAAGTTCCTCCAGGACCGCGGTATCAACGAGAGCCTCGCGTTCTTCGTTCCTGAGTACGCCGAGTTCAAGGAGCAAAAGGTGCGTTGCGGTTTCGTTTCAAATTTGTATTCGTTGAGTTACTGATGTGCGTTCGCGGTGTAGGAGTACGTCCAGTGGCTGGATGGCGTCAAGAAGTTCATCGACGCCTAAATCCGTACACGCACATATCTGGACACTACACCCCCCTACTATACTCATCTACCCCACTAGCTTTATGACATGTCATGCTATAATCGACTGCACCTCTCATCTGCTTCTGCACTCTTTCTCTTCAGTGTGTGCCTCTTATACGCGCTAAACAAATTTGAGTCGGCCGTTGCCAGTCCTGTCGTTGTCGCCCTTGGAGCGGCCGTCTTCTTGGCTCTGATCCTGCCGGGGTCGATTGGGTCGAGGCGGGAAATCGTTCGGACGAGGCGCGTTCCTTCTCTCGAGCCTGGACTGCCGCGGCGCCGATCTTGCCGCGCAGATGCTTGGACGTCTGCGGTTGCTGTATGTGCTGCACGCTGCTGCATGCCTGCTATGATCTCATTGCTCGCATGCTTGGTTAGCTCAGACCCACCTGGGCGTAATTACGAGTGCCTCGCCGTCTCCTCTGTTCGTCATAACTTCTCAACCGAGGCCTGCATCCACAAAGAACCCACACGCACAGAAATGGCTCATACCGCGACGATATCGCGGAACGCCGTGGATTCATTTTCCGATGGGGGGCGATCAGATTAGATGCCTTCCCCGCGGGCGGCACGCAAGATATCGAATCTGCCAGGTGCGAAGCCGGCCGAGGTCGAGGTGCCGGTCGCCTCCAGCTTTTCCCCGCGGCCGGCTTCGAGCGTCGGCGAGGGACGGTGGCTGACGGGATGCCGCGCTGTCGGCATTCAGCGCTGCACAACAATTGCCTTTTCGGGAATGCTGCCCTCGGGACTTGACTCATCTCCTCCCGAGTCCACCTCAGCTGCACGGTAAGACACTGCTGATACACGTTGACTGTTCACAGGAAGATGGTCTCATGAACACGTCGGCGAGGGACGCAGGATGACTGCATGCTGTCCTAGAACTTTCGACGACCGCCGTGTCTCGGCGTGGGTCGTTCTAGAGATTTCCCTCCGGTGAGATCCAGAGATCTCCCGTGGGCGCGCGCTCGTGCCGGGGCGGCTCGGCAGGCAGCGGCTTCGGGTGGGCTTTGTAGCATCCACGGCCACCCACGACAATGCGGAATCCTCTGGCGGCACTGCTGGTTGTTACTGATCCACGTTAGTCACAGATGCCGCAGTATACTTCCCGTCCGATACTTAAACCCCGCCCCCTGCCATGGCCAGCCCCCCCAAGTCGAACAGCGCTCCAGAGTCCAGCGCCTGCAACCACTACCTTGGTGAATCCCCCGTTCGAGTCGTCGTTGCTTCATCCTCCCTCTCCTCCCCAGCATCCACTCCTCGTGATCCCGAACCGCATCCCCACCTTCACCAAGCATCACTTCTCCAATGGCCGCCATCGTATCCCCCGCCTCCCCGTTCCACGGCGCGCAGTCGCGACACTTCCTCGCGCACCCCTCGGCTTACGGCCATAGCCATACGAGCTTCGGCGCGTTCCACCATGGCCACACCACCCCCCACTCCCACCCCAACCCCCATCATCCCCATTCACCCTCCCATCCCAACCCCCACTCGCGCCACGCCCAGCACGGCTTCGAGGCGTTCACCCCGCACCACGCGCCGACCGCCGCCTCGAGCAGCTCCTCGTGGCGCACGCACGCACCGACCGCGCCCGCACCCGTGAAGGAGCAGGCGCCCATACCCATCAAGCAGCGCCGCTCGCCGTCGCCGCGTTATACCCACTCCCGCTCGCCCTCCTCGTCCTCCCTCTCGGACGCATCGACCGCGAGCTGGAGAGACCGCTCCACCGCACCCTCCACCGCGCCCTCGACGGCCGCATCCTCTATCCCCGCATCGCCCGAGAAGCGTGTTGCGGAGCTAAGTCTCTTTACCACCACCGTTGATGCACGTGCGCAGGCTGGTAAGTCTTCTCTCAGTATGTGCGGCGTTAGAGGGGCTTGTGCTGACTGCAGCTTTCATTGCAGATGTCGTGAAGGCCTCACCTATCACCGCACCGATATCGCCGCTCGCGGGTCCCGCTGTGTACCAGGTCACCGACCTCCTGCGCCTCGCGTCCTCGCCTCTCGTCGGCGTCAGCGACGCCGCGCACGCCGTCCTCGAGGAGCACGTCTCGCACCAGGTCTGGCGCCGCGGGCGCGACGGCAAGATCAAGCGCCCCAACGACGGCGGCCGCCCGAAGCGGCGCGCGCAGCGCAGTACCGCGCCGTCGACGGACTCCGAGAGCAACTAGCTGTCCATCTTGCATTGGCAGTTGGTAGTTGACGCGGAATGGATGGGACGGATGGTTTGGAAACTTAGAGCACCACGCACACACTCACTAATGATTATATCCCCATGGACGTGACGACGACGACCTGAAACTGTACTGTAGACACGCCGCTAGGGCTCCTTGTACCATCATACTTAAACCAATTAATTCTTCCCGATGGGAACAAACATTACTCGATGCGTGTTGACTTGTACATGCAGCCTGAGCAGGCCTACATCCGTGGCTGTCGCATAGCTCCCAGGCCTGTCGGTGGTGGTATTTTCGAGTTCCTTCTTATCATCGTCGAAAGCATGGTCGTCTCTTCTTCTGCGAGACTCTAAGCTCGAAGCTCCAGGCCTCCAGGTTTTAGGTCGCTAGGTAGCTCTGCCCTAAAGAAACGAGGAAAAATATATTGCACGCATCGACGTATACAGCTGGGCACGTGACAGGCACAACGCAACGCGTCGTGAATTAGCGCGCGCAGAGACGCGTCTGAACGTAACGAAGGGTCTGAGCGAAGAAGCGTACCGCGTAGCAAAGCTATGAGCAAGGGCATAGGGTTGCTGACAGAATCAAAACAGAACCAGCTGATGACGGTCATTGCACAGGCACAGTATGGGCACCGTGATAGGCATAGGTGCTCGAAAGCAGAGTTCAGCACTCGAACGTATGGGTCCAACGTAGACAGCCTGGCAGAAAAGCAGAGCACAGCTGGGCCATACGAAAGCTTCCACCATGTCGTTCGAGACCGTCAGTGCTGCAGAGCACCGCGCGCTGTTTCTTCGCAACGAAGTACACTGCTGCTCGGGCCTTCGCGTTGTCATGTCGTGGGACCACACGAGGCTGGAGGTCCAAGCTCACGTAGGGCCCGAGGGGGTATAAGATTCTGCCCTGTGGGGGTAAATTCGATCAGTGCACCTGTCGCTCGATCCCCCACCCCCCTCCGACAATAAGCGTATTGTCCTCTGCCCTTCATCGCATTGACTGCTCGACAATAGACATGAGCAGCTCGTCTCACATTGGGACCTCCGATTGGCTTGACGAGCTCGCGTTTCTCACCGCGGCGTCGCCACGATCGCAGGATGTGGCGAATGTGGACGCGGTGCGTTGGATGTTGTTGTCTGCGCCGCCGGACAGCTCAACTGACGTGTCGTGTCAGTCTGCGTACGATGAGAATCCTGTGAACTCGAGTTTCCAGGCGTTCGATGGGAATGCTTGGGGGGTGAGTGTCTGGTCAGCGTGTCGCCCACCGTCGCGTGGCTTACCTGTTGCCATCTAGTATCCCACTTCGACTCAAGTCCCCGCACATCAGTATAATCTCCCCTCTTACCCCTCCTACCTACCACAATCCAGCTACGGCGGCCGCTCGCCGACCTTCCCTCCTGCAGCGCCCGGCCTGTACGGGCAGACCAGCGCACCTTTACCCACCTCTCACAACAATATAAACAACTTCGAACTCTCTGAGATTCTAGGCATCCCTCACGTGCCCGTGGCGCAGGACTTCTCCAGCCCTGAAAAGGATAACTTTGACTGGTCTCTCTATCTCGAGATTGATTCGGCACCCGACTCGGGTCCTAGTCTCGCGGGCCATACTATGTATGGCGAGGCCGCCAACGACCTATGGCTCGGTAGCAGTCAGTGTCTCATCCCGGAAGGAGGATGGGATGCACACTTACAACAGACACTGTCGCCAGACAGTCCTGTGCTGCCCTCGAGGAGTCTGAGCCCCCCTCGGCCGTCCTGTGCCAACCCCTTGAATCTCTCGATCGCTCCTCCTCTTCCGTCCGCGAGCTTCGAGAGCTTGCCGCTGTCGACGCCCTCATCGGCCTCCTTCAGTAACCTGTCCACGCCGACCTTCGGCGGATTTGAGCCTCAGGTACATGTCCAGAATGGACAGGCATCAGAGCCGGCCATGACTCATCGAGCCCCAAAGAGAGGACGAGATGAAGTTGAAGACTACTCGAGGCCGGCCAAGAAGAGTCGCGTGGATATAGCTGTGTCGGAGACAGTGGAGCATTGTCAGACTGTCAAGAGGGTTCGTGATGATGGCGACGACGATGAAGACGACGAATATCAGCCGCCGGCTAAGAAGAGCCGCGCTGACGAGGGCTCGTTGCAGCATGCACGACCCAAGTATAACAAACCAAGGCGCTCGGTACATGATACTGAGTCGCCAGTCCGAAGGGTCACTCCTGTGGCCCTTCAAAACCCCCAATTAAAAGCTGTGCACCACCAAACTGGAGACAAACTCCAGCCGAATACCGACAGCTATAGCTTAACTGGTGAGCTGGAGGGGCCAGAAGATGCGACCTTCGACCCGACGCCAGAGACCAATTTATCCCCTGCGCCCGAAGTGACATACAGCTGCAGCCAATGCGTCGGCTCGAAATTTGCTGGAAAATCCAGCTATGACCGGCACATGCAGACGGCAGCGGAGCATAGCCAAGGTGTGGACTGCCCGATGTCGAAGCATGGGTCCGGTTGCGGTCATCACAGCAAATGCTGCCGCGCAGACAGCATGCTGCGTCACTTGGATAAACATCATCCGCGCTGGCGGGATGTGCTGGTTTGGGAAGACGTCAAGAGGATGATGAGGGAGGCCGCGAGAAGAGGACGGAAGGGGGTGGAGCAGAAGGCGCACTCTGTTGCGACTCGCTAAGACTCCAGGATGCGCGGCCTTTATACTCGCGCACTCACCTCGCGTCGCGTTTCCCTTGTGCTCGATGAGGCATTAAGCATGGCCGGCGTTGAACAAGACAATCCTCCCGCTTTAGAAGGTTGTTTATACTTTCGCGCACGCGTAGAGGTCGTCGTCGGGTTACCGACGATGCCCTTGTTCCCGATCGGGTATGCAAGCTCGGAGGACCTCTTCCGACGCACCCACCTTGTCTCTCATCGAGCAAATATCGTTTATGTGTTTCTTCTCGTTGTGGATTACGCTGTATCATTAGAAGATCTCGGACAACTCACTCGAACATTGCTCAGCTTGGACTATATTTTCTCTTCATGTGTTTCCCTATATCACTATGCTTGTCTTGTATCAATTTACCACTAGTAGCTCCCAGAAAATGAGATTCTCAAAAAGACTGCTCACTGGATTGTCGAAGGATGCATGTACTTCTGTTGAGTACGTTGAGTCCGAATCGTGAGATCTGCAAGAAAACTATGCTGCGATGAGACGTCACGGTGTCAACGTGTCATGATCAACGCGAGCTCGAGGACGACAATCCCCGCGATCTGCAGCTGATTCCTGAGGTTCGACCCGAGAATTTAATTGCATGTCTTCGAGCCAAGGTGTTCAGTTTTGTTGCACACAGGGTGGCCTACATGGCTACGATGCAGCAGCAGAGTATTTTTCTCCTTCAAGTTCCTGCCCCAGAGTCTACGAGGTGGCGCCACCGCTTTTCAAGCGCCATTTGAAATTGAGGGGAATCGGGGCAAGGGAAACGAGGTCCGATTCAGAAGGCGACCCTGGAGGACCGACGTCTGACTTGTCCAAAAAATTACCCGCCACCGCACATTCGTCTCCTTTCCTCGCCCGTGCCAATCCTGCCTCTGCGTACTAACCTATAAGATATTTGTAGGCTAATAGGCAAAGGGAGTCAACATGGACGTCGACATGAAGACAAAAGAGGAGGTGGACGACAAGCGCGAGACGCTGAAGAAGGACGACCGCGACTACGACCGCGAGCGGGACAGGGAGCGCGAGCGCGATTCGAAGGACAGGGACCGGAGAGACCGCGACCGCGACCCCAGAGACAGAGATCGCGACAGGGACCGCGACCGCGACCGTGAGCGCGATAGGGATCGCGACCGCCGCGACTCGAGTACGTGGAGCCCCTTTCGACGGCGTCTTTCTCCTGTCGCTGATGTACATTCCTCCAGTCCGCAGCAGGCGTGGCGGAGGCGGTGACCACTGGGAGCCCGACGACGGACGGCGCAATGGTGATGTACGTGTTCGCTTGCCATTATCGAGTCTCCCACACCTAATTCGCATCGTGGTGATTTGCTCTGATTCGGTAGCGCCGTCGCCGTTCGCGCTCTCGTTCGCGCTCTCGCCGCCGCTCGGCCTCGCCCCGCCGTCGCTCCCGGCGTTCGCGCAGCCGCTCGCGCTCCCGTTCGCTCACCCGTTCACGCTCTCGGTCGCGCGACCGGAAGCCGGCAGAGCCGTTCCCTCGCTCGCTCGGCGGGCCGATGAACGCTCCGCATGAAGAAGCCGTCGAGTTCTCGAAGATCAGCAAGCGCGAAAACCGGGTCTACGTCGGAAACCTCAGCTACGACGTCAAGTACAGGGACCTAATGGAATTCATGAGGGGAGGTGGGTGGGGGAATCCCGGATTAGTTGCTGTTATTGGTCATCGTGTTTCTTGTGCCCAGAGGAGCCGGAGCCGGAGTGTGAGGCCGAGGCTGAGAGTGAGAGCAGGAGTGGCTATGGCTATGGTTGTGAATTTGGGGACGGGGTAGAGGGCCGGGAGGCAACTGGATGGCCCGTGGCGCTTCCAACTCCGTTTTTTCTCGTCCGTGCCAGTCGTTGGCGCATCACCACGTCGCTGTAGGGGGTGGTCTGGGGAGAGTGTGGGTTCCGGAGCTCGAGCGGGCGGGGCATTTGCATTTTCTTTTTGGTTTTTGCTGGAAGGGAAGTTGTGAGGACGGTTATTGATGGGATTTTCTTTTGGGATGATAGCTGGTGAGGTCCTGTTCGCCGAAGTTCTCGTTACCCCCACGGGCATTTCGAAGGGATGCGGGTGAGTTCTTTCTATGGTTATATAGTAGATGATTCACACTCACACTTTTTCTAGCATTGTTGAATATGCCTCCCATGAGGATGCCCAACGAGCTGTCCGCGAACTTTCTGAGCAACCGCTCCTTGGCCGTCCCGTCTTCATTCGCGAGGTGCGTCACTCCACCCTCGCGACACGAGTCTGCGACCAACGCGAGAATGTCGTAGGATCGCGAGAATGAATCCCGCTTCGGTGCCACCCCTGTGCCCGGAAAGATTGGCATGGCTATGGCTGGTCAAGGTCTGAATGCCGCTCCTCCTCCTCGTCCTGCGTACCACAACAGTTTCGGATCTGGTGGTGGTAATCCTGGCAATCAACTTTACGTCGGGAATGTAAGTTGTCCAGTCTCAATAATCATTGGCTTTCGCTGACCATTCTCGACGTAGTTGCCGTATCAGGCTGGCTGGCAGGACCTCAAAGACTTGTTCAGGTCGGCGGGCAACATCATCCGTGCAGATATCAACATTGGTGCAGATGGCCGGCCGAAGGGCAGCGGCACTGTTATATTCGAGACCGCCAAGGATGCCCAGCAAGCCATCAGTGAGTATCAGTTAGCCTGTGCGAGATGGTCATGAGCTGATGTACATCGTAGCCATGTATCACGGGTTCGATTGGTATGGGCGTACCCTTGAAGTTCGCGAGGTAAGCAATTCAGCGTGATCATCCGATCTGTGCGTCTCAGGCCCTTCCATAGGATCGCTATGCAGGGCTCTCTGGTGCCGGTGGCTTCCGTGGGGGCTTGCGCGGCGGTCTTCGCGGAGGCCTGCGCGGTAGCTTCCGCGGCGGCTTCGGTGGACGAGGCGGTTTCCGCGGAGGCTACGGCGGTGCTGGCGGTCGCGACTTCTCAAACCAAGACTTATATGCAGATTACTCGGGTCCCGACCAGCAAGCTGGCGGCATGCGCATAGATGGTTACGGTGCCGCCGGACATGGTTTCGGCGGCGGTGCTTCCGCCTATGGTGCCCCCGCTTTCGACGCCGAGCCAAGTCAGCAAATTATGGTCCGCAACGTGAGTGGAATGTCATGTCTTCACCTATCGAAGACTTACGGATGTGGTCTACAACTTTAGCTTCCCTGGTCAACTGCTAACGAAGATCTTGTGGAACTGTTCGAGACGACTGGTCAGGTTGAACTCGCCGAAATCTTGTTCGACGGCACCAGATCCAAGGGCGCCGGCGTTGTCCAGTTTGCTCAGGTTGCTGAGGCTGAGACAGCTATCGGTTCGTTGTCTACCTCATCATGCTCTGTCTGATCACTCATCGCATTGTGCAACTTTAGCCAAGTTCCAGCAGTATATGTACGGCGGGAGACCCTTGGGTATGTGTCATCTCGTTTCAGCGCTCTCGCTTTCACTAAGCGATTGCCGACAGATGTCCGCTTCAATGACCGCTGGCACACTTTCACACCAACCGCAGCCAAGGGCGGTCAGACTGTGCCAATGCAAGCTGAGGTGGTCTAGTTGCCACAAATGCCTTTCTTTTCGTCTTCATTTTCTCGTTTCTTCTGCTAATGCTAACGTCGAGCTGTTTAACGCAGCTCCCGACGTCTACGCTAAGACTCGTTATGCGAAATCCACTCGTGCCTGCGATTCTTGTACACAGTATCCATCTTGTCCCCCTCATGTGTCTATAGTAATGGGGCCCTTCGCGGTTCCTTTTATCTTTCGAATGTAAGGAATAGCGCTGGCTGTTCATATTGAATCGAGCTGCGGGTTCGGCGCTGTGGTGGCCATGTCAGCGATATAAGGCTGCTTTTTCTGGGTACGTAAAGTAATTGACCATCTGCAGTCTCATGTTCTGCTAATTTTACTTCCAAAGCCTCTTTCATGAGTCCGTAGAACGCTCTTAGTGCTGCCCTGACGCGGTATCCCTTCTGATGAGCGAAGCAATCCAACGTGATCACCATTGTACCCGTGTCGTGTCCTCGGCTTTCCGGGTAGCCCCCCGGCTTTGTAATTCGGTTTGCAGCAGTGGCAAACATGCTCGTTCCGACTCGGGTCGTAGAGTATGGGGTAGTTTCCCCAAATCTTGCCCTGCCTCTGTACGCTTCCTCAGCAGCTTCAACCTGCAATTCATCAACTTTCCCTTGATTGCTCAGCGAAGTGCCCGCCCGTGGCCCCGAACCGTGGGGTTCATTCCGTGGATCGGCCAGGGATCGATGCAGGACATCGCGATGCTGCGTATTGTCGACCTCTGTCTGCAGGTTAGTCATATATAGAGCTGGTGTTATATAAGGAGACGGAACCAAAAACAGTGAGTATCTGCACCACTCAGTGCTCGCATCGTTTACCTCTCATCTTTCTCACTCTGAGCTAGCATTCTGTCGACGATGTCTACCACCGACTTGCCACCCATCGTGAACAGGAGCGCGCCCGATGTGCCCTACTTCACGCCTGCGCAGGTCCCCGCGTCTGGTACTGCTATCAACCCGCAGTCGGATGGCACGCCTGTCCCGTCTCTGTTCCAACCTATCAAGATTAGAGGCCTTGAAATGCAGAACCGCATCGTCGTAAGTCATTGAGTCCAGAACTCTGCTAATGGACTCTGATATGCTCATAATTCACGCCTTGGCTGCCTAGGTCTCTCCGCTGTGCCAGTACTCTGCCAAGGATGGTGTGATGCAGCCGTGGCATTTTGCCCACCGTGAGTGCAACCACGTGTTCAGCTACGTCGGCGGGAAAACACTTCTCACACCGTTCTCGCAGTCGGCGGCATTATCACGCACGGGCCCGGCCTCACGTTCTTCGAGGCAGCCGCAGTCCTGCCCGAGGGCCGCATCACGCCCGAGGACGTCGGACTCTGGAACGACGAGCAGGAGAAGGCGGTGCGCGAGATCGTGCAGTTCGCGCACTCGCAGAACCAGAAGGTCGCATGCCAGCTCGCGCACGCAGGGCGCAAGGCGTCCACTGTCGCGCCGTGGCTCAGCTTTGGCCGCGTCGCGACGGAGGAGACGGGCGGCTGGCCCGACGACGTGTGGGGGCCGTCTGCGATCAAATTCGCGCCGCTATTCCCTGCGCCGAAGGAGCTCACCAAGGAGGGCATCCGCAGGATCGTCAAAGCTTTCGTAGCATCTGCGCAGCGCGCGGTGCGCGCCGGCTTTGATGTCGTCGAGATCCATAATGCGCATGGGTACTTGCTGCACGAGTTCTTGAGCCCGGTAAGCAACAAGCGCACGGACGAGTACGGTGGCAGCTTCGAGAACCGCGTTCGCTTGACGCTCGAGGTTGTCGATGCTGTCCGCGCAGCCATCCCGGATGATATGCCGCTATTTTTGAGGTGTGTTAGCCGTGATTTTTTGGTCGATACTTGCAGGGTCTGACGGGTGCATTCAGGGTGTCTGCGACGGATTGGCTGGAGGCGGTGATGCCGGACACGCCTTCCTGGCGCATCGAGGACACCGTTCGCCTCGCGGGGCTGCTCGCGGACCACGGCGTCGACCTGCTCGACGTCTCCAGTGGCGGGCTGCACCCCTTGCAGCGCATCGAGACGATCTTCGCGTACCAGGCGCAATTCAGCGAGCCTGTCAGGAAGGAGCACGGACAGAAGATACTCGTGGGCGCCGTCGGCTCCATCACGACCGGCAAGCTCGCGCAAGAGACCCTGGACCAGGGCAAGGCGGACCTCATCTTTGTGGGGCGCACGTTCCAGAAGGAGCCCGGCATCGTGTGGAAGTTCGCGGAGGAGCTTGGTATCGAGATTGACGTCGCTAAGCAGATTGGTTGGGGATTCCTTGGCCGTGGGGGTGCGAGGAAAGCGAGGCCCTTCCCGAAGTTGGCATAGATCCGCAAGTACTCCCGGGGTTTTCAGCACGAACTTGTAACAATATTTTTGGTAGAAATGCATTGTGCGCTGGGATGGTTATGGTTGTTTGAAATGAACCCCACGATTCGAACCCCATGTCTAATGGCCGAGGGGGGCATTCAGGGACTACTGTATGCTGAAGGGGATGACTTGCACTCGACCCTCCCGACCCTCGACTCGTCCGTCGATCCTATGAACCGGCATTTGCCGAAGCTGGGCGCTCTCTGGTATCAAAATCTCACCGAGCGCCTCGTTCGACCCACCACGAACTGCAGCAGGTCCAAAGCCGCAAAGCTCGCCTCCCACAGCAGACTTCCCATCTGTCTTTTCGCGAGCGGGCTAAGGTCTGAGTATGCCAGCTTCCCAGACAGACTCTCGCCGGGTCCGATTCTTACGAGTCGCGCGACACACAAGAAATCCGCTTGCAGTGGCCATTTCCGGAGACGTGCTCTGAATGAGGACCGAGGATCGCCATGGGAGGCTTGAGACGTGCCGCGAAGCTTGGGCAACACGCTCTCCCTCGGTCCTCCACGACATCGCCTTGTGCTTCGTCGCTGACCTTCCCCACCATCCGACCCCCGCGGTCGGGCAGAGATCGAATGGCGCCTCTGCACACTTCGAGACCCTCGCTCTAACATCATTCTTCGATGGGTCGGCGGGCGACCTGCCCGTCACGATGGTTGCCCGCCGCGTTCCAGTTGGTCCTCGCAGGGCCTGCTCGTACGATGCCACTTTGTGGCGTTGCGCGAGTACGGGTGGGGATCCGGGCTGGGTCGCCATGCCAGCCCTCTGCTTGGGTTTCGAATGCGGTGGGTACGGGTCTCTTGGAGGTACCACTTTAGAGGCGTGGTGCTCTTGAGTGCAATTTGCGGCTCGTGTCCTTCGTCAGGGGGGCGCGAAACTCGATTCAGACTACTCTGGGTCTGCTGCCTGGAATTTTTTCCTTGTGCTCCTCTTCGTGGGGTGGCTGTTGGGCTGTGCTCAGGGTCTGAATGAATACGATGCATGGCCTCATGGTCGGTGCGTTTACTTATTCTGTATCAGGCTGTTGTAAATTTGCTTTACTACTATGAATGCAAAATAACAGGCAGACTATTCATTGAACGAAGACAAAACGAAGTATCGATTATGGTAGTAGATGTAGAGCTACATGGTGTGGTAGAGGTATCGCGTAGTCGTGTGATACTAATACAAATGTCCCAGGTCTCCCACTCTCGTGCGCGGGCTGTCTGCTCAGATGCAGAGCATCTTCGCTCCGCTCCGCACGTCCACTCGCAGGCTGTTGTTCTCCAAAAAGTCCTTGGCGAGATCAATTCCACGTTCGAAAGGTTGGGTAAACTGTGGGTTTAGGATGATCTCTCCGTAGTCCTCGTCTGAATCCTCCAAATCCTCGCCACTGTCCTCGTTCTCGCTGCCCTCGGGAGCTGTATCTGACGCAAAGAAGAATTTGTTGGCCGTCGGTGCTTCTCGAGCAGTGGGCTCCGAGGCTTGAGCGGACGCCGAAACCTCTGACTTCTCGTCGTCGTCTGTTGGGGCCGGTTGCATGGCTTCGCGATTCAACTTGACCAATTCCGCCAAGACCTCCCACCGCGCCTGCCAACTATGCTCCCAATCGGGAGTATCGTTCGTGCTCGCTTTCGAAATATCCGGACAGCTAGCACCATCTTGGATAAGATCCGTCCATGCATCGACTTGACCCTTGGACGGTCCAGGAGAAGACTTGCCGGTTGGCTCCTCGACCAGAGTTAAGTCCATCTCGCTCGTCGCTGGAGATTCGTTCTGACTGTCCGCCTTAGGCTCCTCGCCCTCTGCCTCGTCGGGTTTGGCGGCCGGTGGCTTCTGAGAGCCGCGGAAGTCCATGTTGAACACGTATAGAACTTTTTTGATCGTCCAGAGCGGGAAGTGGTGGAACAACTGGTCCATGGAGTTCGCCTTCGGGTCGTGCAGCGTCGACAGGTCTCCAGCCCTCGGGAAGATGGCTGGGTTGATTTCGGCCGGTCCGGGAGGCTTCTGCTCTGACCGCTCGCTTGGAGATGCGGGCCGCGATTTCATAGACGACGGCGGCTCGATGCCAGAGGTGTCGACGATCCCGTCGTACGCGCTCGCCTCGGCGGTGGCCCTCTCGACGTCCAGATGCCACCGCATCCATTGCTCGTATCGAGCCCCCCACATCCATCTCTGATGCTGCAGCGCGCTCTGGGATAGACCATGGTGTGAGATCGATGAGCGGGTATGTTCTGCCGGTTCTAGGATAGGGTCCGTTTCGGGTATGATGGAGTACAAGCTAGAGTAGCCTCCAGCTGCCGGTATAGGGTGTGCCTCGTCCGCAGAGCCGCTGGAAACGGTGAGGGGGCGGATGATGGGCGGGGGAGGGCCAGTGCGGTACACGATTTCGCCGCTGTAGCTGTCTTCCGACTCGTCAGACCACTCGTCGGAGCTGTCCGACTCACCGCAATCCGCAAGGCGGCCCTCAATAAAGTTCCTCTCCTCGTTTGTGTCTTCCGCGGCTGCCGTGTCCTCGTCATCACTGTCGCTGTCGTTGGGCCCGCGGTGCTCAGGTGAACGCTTCGGCCCGTTGCTGAATCCCATCCGGCTTGGCGAGCGGGGCGGGACGTTGGGCTCGTCCTCGTCAACGTCGATGTCCTGGGATGGCTTGGTGAAGAAGGACTTGACCAGGGCGTCGAAGCTTTTGGCGGCGGAACTGCTCGACGAGCTCTGCGACGCGGACTCCATGCTCGCCCTCCGGAGGTACCTGGTGCCCGGTGCCTGTTTACGGTAACGGTAAAAGTCGCTGCCTGAAGGAGTCAATGAACAGGCGAAAGCGATTAGTGTACAATATAGACGGGGCGTCGAGGCCGATGTGAGGTGTTGAGTTGCGGCGGGGGAGGACAATGGCAGGATTGGTCTGCTCTTGTTTGCGGCAGGCCACAATTCGCGCGTCCACGACCAAACAATGCGCAAACTTTTCCGACGCGTGCATCACGTGCCTCGGGGACGCCTTCTTGCTCCCGCGCCGACTCCCTTTCGCGGCTGAGCATCCTTTGCTCATGCTTTCCTTTATTCTTTGTGTTGTTGGCAGCCGGCAATCTGCTAGTCTCTAGGCTGTAGGTTCTTTCACGAGTTGTGGGCTTTACAGCGGATTCCGAAAAGGTTGGCGGGACGCGTTTTCAACTTTTTTTGTGCGATGCTCGGCTCCGAGGCTGATGGGACTGTTCTGGTCGCGTGGACGGTCCGTGAGAGTGTCCGGAGACATCCGACGAGACCGCTCGACAGCCACAGCGATTGATGAGACAGAAGAAAAGAACTCTGAGCGGGAGTCGAACAAAAAGGCTCCCCCTACAAGCGACAGCACATTGGCCGCTAGGCCATAGTGTCATCTGCTAACCACCCTTTGCACAGTACATGACGAGCTCGTTGTGTCTCCTATGTTCAGTCTGTTCAGTCAACAACACCTTAGTAGCTATTGTGACCTCGACACATGATCAAACTCCAAAAACTGATTATGGTACTGTCAATATAAAAAAGTAACAGTCATGCTCCAAATCAGTAGCCACTGGACAAACTGTGCATAAGTAGCTGCAAAAGATTAGCGTTGCTACAGACTCAATGAGCATATCATGTAGCATGTGAAGAATCTCCAGAAGATGTCACTATGGCCTAGCGGCCAATGCGCTGTCACTCGTAGGCGGAGCCTTTTTGTTCGACTCCCGCTCAGAGTTCTTTTCTTCTGTCTCATCAATCGCTGTGGCTGTCGAGCGGTCTCGTCGGATGTCTCCGGACACTCTCACGGACCGTCCACGCGACCAGAACAGTCCCATCAGCCTCGGAGCCGAGCATCGCACAAAAAAAGTTGAAAACGCGTCCCGCCAACCTTTTCGGAATCCGCTGTAATTCAACTCTGCAGCATCGGTCTGACGCGGTATCCAATGGCCTGTAGTACGGCAAGAAAATATCGTTTCGTAAATTCTTCTGCAAGCTGAAGACACAATCAACGACAGGCTCTGACGACAGCCCGCATGCAGCTAACGCGTGCCATCACGACAATGAAGCGAGGCCCGGGATTGGCCCGGGCGAGGTTTGATTTCAATAAGCGCCCGCTCGCGCTTGGGATAAATAGCCCTGGACGCGCCTCCCTTTCTTCATCCCAACCTTCATACAGGCTGCTCCCTTTGGAGCTCGTTGTTCTGACCTGCTTCGCCCGGGCTACCGCGTCCTGGCGCTGCCCTTGGGAGGCACCGCTGCGCCTCGACGACGCCCGGGTTGCACGCACGCGCCCATCCCCACCCGTCTGCTCATCCTGCCATCGTCGCCGATGGACGTCGCTTGCCGACGTGTCTCTCCACTCCCCCACACGGCTCGCTTGCACATACGCCCTGCCGCGGTGGAGGGGTCATGCCCTCGCCGCTGCGGACCTCGTCGTCCGCACCTGCCCCCATCCTTCCTCGCTACCATGTTGGGAGGAGACAGTGGTATGGTTCTTGTCCGACGGACGTGCTGGCAGCTCTGGCTGTGCGGCATGTTCTCGAGGACTGGCAGGCCCGGATCGAAGGGGCATACGCACGAGGCACAGATATATGCCTCATCAGCGGGAACCCTCTGTCGGTCTGTGGTATACAGGTGTCCCTCTGGGGTCGTCCTGCTCTCGTGAATTGCGCTGGCGGCACGCCACAAACGTACGCCCCGCTCTCATACCCAGGTGTAAGAGCATTGCCTTCCGCGGTTGAGCACAGAGGAAAGATGGAGCATTCGTTTGCGTGGGGCTATGCTGGGAGACTTTGGACGGAGGAGGGGTGGCGGTTTCGTGGTGTGTGCGTGTGGGCTGTCGGCCTGTACAATTTTTAGAAATTTCACCTTCTTTGTTGAAGGTTCCTTGCTTTGTTGTAGGTAGTATGTTTTGTTGAATTGAATGATATGGAGTTACATGGCGTAGTAATTGAGATGGATCCTCCGAATAAACAAGAATAAGGAACGATAATGAATGTGGGTATAGTAAGCTAGTAGCTGGAATATGGATGGATGAAGAAAGTCAAATGAAGTTAGTACAGAAGGATAAGGATGAAGAAGAAGAAAACACTCCGAGCAATCTCGACCACGACCCGATGCTTGCACTTGCTCATAATACCTGCCAGCCCGACGCGACCCACAACCCATAGCCTCCGGCAAACAGCAGCATGCTATACTATGCATAGCTACGTACAAGCCTAAGCACTACGCGCTGCGCCGCACACGTATCAGCCCATATCCAACCGCAACAGCCGCAACGAGGAACCACACGCCCCACCTGTTTGATGTCCTGCGCGCGACGGTGCCTTCCAGCTTTGGGAGGTAGGACGGCCGGGAGGGCAGGCTCGGGATGATGAGCTTCGCCATGCTGCTTGCTTTCGCGGCCTACGCATTGGGTAAGATGGGATGTTGAGAGCGCGGAAGGGATGAGGGACGTACTGTGTAGGGCGGGTAGCGGCCGCTCATCATCATCTCCACCCTATGCATCGTACACGCGTTAGACGGGAAAGATGTTTATAAGGTATGGACGTACCAGCTCGGGTTGTCGAGTGTAGGCCTGATGTGAGTGAACATGTCAAACGAGAACTTGCCCTTGTGCGCTCCCGCTGGCAAAACGTCAGTCAAGCACCAAGCGCGGTCAGTGGATTCAGGAGACGCACATCCACTAGGTCCAATGCCGCCGAAGGGGAACCCCTCTACCGCACCGTGCACGAGCGTGTCGTTCACGATGGCAGAGCCGCTCTGCGTATTCTCAATGACTGGATATACCGTTATTTCGTGTGCCGGAAATTTGGAAGAAGGTATGGCACGTACCTTTCGACTTGAAGGCAGCGGACTTGGAGAAGACGTAGAGCGCGAGAGGATGGTCACTAGAGAGATCTCAAGTCTCAGACACGAAGACAGAAGATTCTATGAGGATAGTTGCTTACTGGGCGTTTATGAACGCAATAGCTTCGTCCACGTCTTCCACTGGCACAATCGGCAGCACAGGGCCGAAAATTTCCCTGTCCATAACGTCAGTCCACACCCCAGCTATCGAGGAGGATACGCACTCGCTCATCAACGAGTCGTCAGCCTTCACGCCAGTGACGATCGTAGGCTCGATGAACAGCTTCTCCTTGTCCGTGCTCCCACCGTATACGACCTCGCCACGCGTTGCGTCGAGCAGGCCTTTGATGCGCTCAAAGTGGCCTCCGTTGATTATGTGCGAGAAGGAGTCGGACTTGGCGGCGCCTTCGGGGTAGAATTCGTAAAGGCTGGATAATGCAGATATGATGAGCCCGGTGACGAACGTTGAAGGTGTTAGGAGAAGGCTTACACTTCCTTGAGCGCCTGCGCGAATTGTGCTTCGAATGCTTTGGGGATGAGCACGTAGTCGGGAGCGACGCAGGTCTGAATCGCAAAAGTGCATAATCAGCTCCGCCCATCATACAGGGGGGGTGGGGGGCTAGTTGTACGTACCTGGCCGGAGTTCGACATCTTCCCCCATACGATTCTCTTCGCGGACGTCTTGAGGTCGCAGTTGGGGTCGATGACAGCAGGCGACTTTCCGCCCAGCTGCGAGCGGTAGACAGGTTAGCCTTCCGGTCTCTCCCAACAGATTGCTGACGGACCTCGGTGGCTACGGGGGTCAACGTCTTCGCCGCCGCCGAAAGAACAATCTGGCCGACACGTCCACCGCCCGTGTAGAGGACTATGATCTGTCAGTGTGGGGTCCCTGGGTCTCAAGCAAGAAGTTCACACACTTTGTCCCCAGCGAAGCTCCAACAACTAACGAAACTTCATGTCAGACGCCATCCGCCGACGTCGAGATTTAGTCAACTCACCTTGGTGGCCTGAGGTACAGCACCATTGACAACGGTGTAGATCTCAGGGTCGAGATACTTAGGAATAAGTTCGGCGATGAGAGCACTGTACGCAGGCGTCAGTTCGGAGGGCTTGAGCACGACGGCGCATCCCGCAGCAATGGCACCAGCCTGATCCAGGGACAACAGTGATTAGTTGGCCACAATGAAGCTCACGCAGTTCACGCACCATAGGGCCGAGAGAGAGCCATATGGGATAGTTGAACGGGAAGATGATGAGCACGACGCCCTTCGGCTCCTTCCTCAACGTCGGCTTCATGGCGAACCAGTTGAACATGAACGGGAGACGCTCTGGCTTCGCCCACTTCGCGACATTCTCATACGACGTCTTGATGTCGCCGAGGGTGTTCCCCAGCTCCAAGCTAATTTACGGCAATTAGAGGCCCCGTCAGTACTAGAGGGCGGGGATAGGAGGCGGACACGCACATGCTCGTCTCCGCATCTGCTCTGCCCAGGTCCTTCGCGAGTGCCTCCTGTAACAGCCCAAAATTGTCCTTGACGAGATACGCGAGGCGGAGGAGCTGCTCCTTGCGGTATTTGACAGACTTGGTCTTGCCTGACCTGAAGGCCTTCTCCAGGCTGTCGCGGATCTGCCAAGGAACATCACCGCTTCGTTCGAACCTGTCGCGTCTTCTCGTGCTCTAGACGTGCACTCACCTCCGGGATCCTCTCGACGGGTGTCTCGACGTAGGCAGGGATGGCCATTCTCTCCGTATAGGCTGTGATATGTTCAATGTTCACGTTCAGATGCGGGCGCCAACTCGCTCCAAGCCTACAACTAGCTTGGTATTATATATCAATACAGTCGCATGGTTGCAGGTGATTAGCTTGGAAGCCGGGAACTGCTATTCCATCTTCCCCGACCACCACCATTGACAGGACTTCAATTGCTTCCCTCGTCCATCCGGCGACCCTGCGGGCGCAGGGCCTTAGAAATGGCTTGGTAACACGACTGGCACCTGCGCTCACATGCCTCCGCAGCAAATAGCACTAGTACAGGTGCTAGCAGGGAAGGAGAACGGCGGCCCTTATCAATCTTTCGTGATGCCGTACGGGCGTATATAGAAAGCTATCCAATAGGATAATTCACCCGGCCGACTTCCAGCAAAGCCACCAAATTTAAATAACGACAGCCCTGCCGTTGATATACAATGCAACATCGGCTCTCGGTCAATAAAGCTGGTTTACCTCCGCCAGCGCTCAGCGCTCGTCGCGGTCTGTAAGTTTCCCTCCGTTATTCCGTTGATGCTGAAGGCTTCAAGTTGTCGTGGCCAGGCCGCCGCGGCGTGTGAGCGTGAAGGGCTATGACATGATTTCCACCATCCTTCCGTTCATCAGGAAAGGCGATGAGTATAATTCACCGAATCAGAACATCTTCCTCTTGGAACCTACGCAAAGTACTCTGCTGTAGAAGCCGTTTGATTTGCACTGTAGAAGAGAACGAAGGGTAATATACACAGACTGACTGAACGTGATCGTACTCACCATGGGCGTCTACCTACTTGCACAGGGTATGTTGCGAAATAATATTCGCAACTGCTTGTTACGCCCATGTACATTGCTCAAACTGCCTCGACGAACGCACCACCGGCCATCTTCCCCAAGGAAGCTGGAGCACCAAGAGAAGCCCGCCTATAGCTAGCATGCGTATTGACCCCATAAGACATGCCTAGGTCTGTCTGTATTGTAGAGGCTGTTACATTATTTCTGGCGTAGTGAAAGTCGACCGACCGTGGATGAAGGGAGAGACGCGGCGACGATGTGTGAGAGCAAGCTGCCCGTGGTGATCATGGGCGTCTAGTACCCCAGCCACAGAGTATGTAACGAAATTCAAAGACTCGCCTCCCTGAAACCAGACCAAGACTCAATACACCCCCGCATGATACCCTCCATACCTTAAGCCAGTTCCCTCCTTCCAACCCAATCTTCTTGTCCTGCGCACCTTCCGATTCCTCACGACGAGTACTCACTAATCCCGGACCTCGCGGCGTAAACGGGACCACCTCATGGCCGGCTTCTATGAATCCCAGTTACTTCTTTTGACAGGGATATGCATCGCCGTCCTCCTGTTCGAACGATATGTGGCCTCGGCGAAGAAACCACCAAGCATCGCCCGCAAGGACACGGGGGAGCTGGATGATACCCTGGAGAATGGACAGGCTGCTGGCGGTGCGCCAGCAGTGGGGAATGGGGTCGCTGGCGCGCGAGGACCAGCGCTCCGAGCGTTGATGCAAAAGTATCTCATCGTGTATGCGATTGTCATGGGTATGTGGACGTCGCGAGGTGGGGTGAGGTGGGGAGCTTGCGCTGACTTGCTGGATCTCTAGGTGCCGACTGGTTGCAGGGCCCGTACGTGTACTCGCTCTATCGCCAACAATACGCCTTCTCGGAGCGCATCGTTGCCGTCCTGTTCGTCACAGGCTTCGTGAGCGCAGGGTTATTCGCGCCGCTTGTTGGAGTGTGGGCCGACCAATAGTAAGTCTCATTTAACGCTGTATGACGGAGAATACTCAATACTGCTTTACAGTGGTCGCCGACGCCTTTGTCTGCTATTTTGCGTCACTTACACTTTGACTTGCGCGCTGCTCCTCGTTCCTTACCTGCCGTTGCTGTTTTTGGGACGCGTTCTTGGCGGTATCTCAACCTCCATCCTATTCTCCGCCTTCGAGAGCTGGCTGGTATCTGCCAGCACATCGGCCGCTCTGCACAGCGAGGATCTGAGCAGTATCATGGGCCGTGCGACACTGGTCAATGGCTTTGTCGCGACTGGCGCCGGTGTGAGTTTCTTCCGGTACCCTAGCTCCGTTCCTTGACTCAAGGAGTTTTGTAGATTTTCTCGAACAAACTTGTCGAATGGAACGCAGGGGGCTTCCGTTCGCCTTTCATTGCGAGTGGATGCTTGCTCACTCTCGCATGGTTTGTGATTCGCGGCACATGGACAGAGAACTATGGTGGTGCAGGAGCACCTAGCGCCGACACCGACATCTTCCAAATCAAACGACTCGGTTCTGCCTGGGGCATTGTAACAGCCGGTATGCAGCCCTTCGACTATCTGCATTGCGACCCGTCTAAATTACCCCACCAGACCCGGTTCTGCTCGTCCTGGGTCTCACGCAGACCATCTTTGAGGGCTCGATGTACCTCTTCGTCTTCATCTGGGTGCCGACCCTGCAAGAATCGTCCCCCAACGCGTCTGCGCTCCCCCTCGGCTACATCTTCTCCACCTTCATGGTCTCCATGATGCTTGGCTCGCTCTTTTACACCTTCATCACCGCGCACTGGAGCCGCCCCGCGCCCATCCGGCTGCACGCGCGCTCGGCGTCCATCGCGTCCATCGCGAGCACCGCCGGCGTCGCGAGCGACCCGCCGCTCATCCTCCACGCGAAGCTCTCCTCACTCGTGTGCGCCGTGTCTGCGCTCGCGTTCGCCGCGTGCGTCCATGCGGGCAGCGCGGGCGGGAACCCGTGGGCCGAGCATCTCAAGTTCTGGGCGTTCTGTGCGTTTGAGGCGTGCGTGGGCATGTATTACCCCGTGCAGGGCATGCTGCGCGGGTCGCTCATCGCCAACGAGCATCGTGCGACGGTACGTTCTCGTCTTCTCTTTCTTCATGCTGGAGTAGTTTGATTCTGACATCTACGTCTACTGTGGCTGGCTTGTAGGTCTCGGCGCTGTTCCGCGTGCCGCTGAACGTGTTCGTCGTGTTCTCGCTGCTCACGGGTGTCTCGTCCGCGCGCAACTTGGTGCTCACTGCGTGTGCGATCGTGCTCGCCATCTCGTCGATCACGACCGCCGCCGTCATCATCCCCCGTATCGAAGCGATGCCAGACTCGAATGGCCGTACGGCTTGATCGGTTCTTGATCGGTTCATCAAGCTTGGACATTTGGTCTGCTCGCCTGTGCACAATTACTGCTAGCATCGTAGCTGGCTGTCCTGATGCACCAAAAATACCATACCAGATACTACTCACACGGACTACCAGTAGTCGGCCATGCGCGCCCTGTCTAGACTGACTCGAATACCCTGTCTGTCCATGTCCATATTGATTACTGGACCGCTGCAGGGACGGTGTAGCAATAATAATATGTACCTAGACAAACCCTGCTTTGATCATAGCTAAATATCAACCAAACACTTCGACTCCGCGCATGCATGGAGGATGAGCGCATTCGGAGATCGGGCCGCAACACCGGGTTGCCAGCGCAGTAACCAGCAAGCCTTCTTCCAAAGTATCACATTTGCCGCCTGCAAACCCCGATAGCTTGTTCTTGAACGACACCATTTACCTCAGTCCGATGCGCCTTGAAGGTCGCGGTTCGCCGTGAGCTGCGCTATTTGCGTCACATCATGGGACAATTACTGCCAGTACAGGCGTTAGCGCTGGCCCGGCGGGACACGTTCCTAGTACCCGGCTTTCCGAACAAACGTCCTTGGATCCAACGGTCGTGCCAGTGGCGTACTCTACTAGCCTTCAAATCTGAGCCGGTGAAGACAAGTACAAGGACGAGGACAGCCCATGAGCCGACAATACAGCCTCCCGCTCAGCCAGACGTCCGAGTCGGCGAGTCCACAAGATAACGGTGCGCATGGAATGCAGATATGCGGGCGCTGTGATGGTTGCTGAACGGAGGTGGATTGGAAGATTCGAAGGTGAATGATGAGGACAATGATGAGATTCCGACCGTGGACGAGCATTTGCAGCGGGCGGGGGCGGAAGCGTTCGAGCAGTTCCAGAGGTACGTAGTATACGTACCGTGTCTGCTCGTGCTTGGCATCGAATTCGAACGCTGATCGTGGCCCGTGGTTCGTGGCGCCCAGGATAATCAGCAACCTGGACAGAGAGGTGCGGCGTCCCGGTACTGCATTTCCCACTATTCAGCCGTCCTGAGTACCCTGGCAGCTGCGCAACTTCTCAAACTCGGCCCGCCAGCTGGGAGGCTCGGTCGGGATCCTCTCGTCTGCGTTCCACCTGCGCGAGCGCCTGACCAAGATCTCTTACCTCTTCCGCGAGAATGCGGCGGACCTGTTCCCGCGGAAGATCAACCGCCTCCCAAAAGACTTGCTGGTTGACCCGAATTTCCGCGTTGCGTCTCTACGCACGCGCAAGCGACCGCAGGCATCCACGTCCAATGTCAGCGCTAGCGCCAGTACTGGTAGCGGAAATGGCGCCCCGCGCAGCCGCGGCTCGTCCTTGTCGGTCTTGGACGTGGAGGACGTCCCGGCGCAGCTGTGGAAGTTTGCGGACGATGTGATGACGTTTTTGCACTGCTTCAATGAGGTTGCTGAGTTTACGGATGAGGCGGTCAATAATGCGCTGACGTCGTTTGATAGCGATCTAAGGGTGAGTTTCATGAAGCCTTCGGGAGCCAGGTACTGAGTACTGACCCTTCTGTAAAGTATTGGTCATCCTGCCTGAAGGAGTACGAGGGTAAGCCGGTTGCTGGTGTGTGATGATTTATGGAGACATATTGAGGTTGCATCAGGTCAATTCCGATATCCTGGTGTCCAACGATATTTGCATGATCTCACTGCCGATATTGGAGACCATCTCGAGGCGATAAGAAACGCGTTATCCATGTTCGTTGAGATTGGTACGCCAGCCATTTCATTATGTTCCTCGACACTCATCATCCACTGACACTTTCATAGGCGTCCCGACCATTCGGTCAGCACAAAAATACAGCAACAACAGTTTGCGAAATCTGTCAACTCTCGCGACCTTCTTCTCTGCAGTTACGGCGACCACTCTACAGTTTTCGTTTAATCTTCAGGGCGATCCTTTGTCTGACAGCGTAAATGGCTTTTGGTTCATATCGCTAGTCTTTAGTGTTGCTGCAGCTGTGAACGGTCTGCTGGGCTTGACATGGAAACAAGCGATATGGTTCGTCGTAGCTGTCCTCTGTCTTCTTCACCTTTTTCTAATATTGTCGACAGGCGTTCTCCGGGAGATCGGGTACCGTGGTGGGTGCTAGCATGGATCAAGCGCTCACCTCTAGTATTCCTGGTGCTCTCAGTGGCCAGTTTCTCCGTCGGACTGGTTCTTTTCACATATTCTACAAATCAGGTAGCGTTCACCTGTTTTTCCACGCTCTTCCCAGTACTGACCCGATAAAGCATCTGGCAGTGTGCATCGTGACGACCATCATGACAGCTGTGAGCAGCCTCGGTCTCGCATGCGTATCTGCCTGGTTCGCGTCTGAGCGTTGGATCTTCAACCGGCACCAAGGAACGAAATGGCTCCTGGACTCGATCAAAGAGCTCTGGAACCAGGTCATGTCCATATACGCGATCTCGCTGTTGTATAGCCTTGCCGTCAACCTACTCATCATCCTCGCCATACCAATAAACGGAATCACGCCGCGCCTGCGGATGGTCGTGCACTCCGCAGGGCACTTGTTGCTCAAGTTGGCTGCCCGGGTGCATGGTGTTATGCAGTGCTTGTCTGCTCTGACTTCGAGGCTGTTTTCACATCTGTCTAAGTCTTCACAAGAGCCGCCTTCGCAGGCGATGTCCGAGTATAGCTCCAACACGGCATCACCCAACCAGATCATGCCTATCCTTCGCCAACAAGGCCCAGGAGCGTTTGGCAATGGCAACGGCGTATCTGAAACCAAAATCGCCATGAACTCGAGCACCCTAGCACTCTTCGACTACAGCATCTCCCCAAGCCTCAACGGGGAGGACCCGCCCATGTCCCCCGCACGCGCCCGCTTCGCGAGCGCAGTGCGCGCGATCATGATGATGCGCTCGGGCGCGACGTTCGAGCCGCGCCCGGCGATGCATGTGTCGCGCGTCGTCACGCTGGCGGAGAAACTGAGGGGCATTGAGGTCACGCAGGACTTGGCGGCGCATAAGGGCCGCATTAAACGCTTGCAGTTTTCGCCGAATGGAAAGTTTTTGGCGACGTCGAGGTGGGTGGTGTAGCTTTCGTTTTGTTTTGCTGTCGGTATTGAAGAGATTGGCTGTTTTGGTTTCATTAGTTCGGATAGGACGTCATGTATATTCCACGTTGGCGTAAGTGCAGGATGAAAGCACCGTTTTCCCCTCTAACGCCGGTTTTTCGTGAAGGATACACTTGTCCACCATCGCATCTTGGCCCACCCATCTGGTGTAGTAAGGGACGTTGTCTGGTGCGAGTTCCCAATGTTTTATCCTACCTCAATTCTGAAAGAATGACACCCAGGTCCCCCATTGGCAATAAACTCTTGACCAGGCTACCAAAGGCAATCAAAGTTTGGACCGAGGTGGGTCTTTAACTAATACGGGCTTGGGCCTCGGTTTATATTTGCGACTCTTGTAGGCAGGTGTTTGCGTCAAGACAATCGAACGTCCTCGTGTGGATTCGATTGCTTGGTTTCCGGGCGGAGAAGGTCGGTTCACGGAGAATGTCTTATGTGACGTTTGTCTCACTCCTATCCCCAGCCTTCATCAGCGTCGAGGGGAGCACCATTGTCAAGTTGGTCTGTCCATTTCCTTCTTCACTCCGGGTCACCGATGCTGAAATGATCTGGTTAGTCTCTGACGGGAGAGGTACGTCCCAGCAACCGGTCGCAGCGTACGGGCCTTGCTAATACCCCTCAGGTATTAGGACAGTACGAGTTTGTGCATTTCACGGTCGACGATGCGGTGGTGATGCCAGGCGGCCAGTGGCTCTTCGGCATCGGCACGTCGACGGCAAGTCGGGATGGCAGGCGCCCTACCAAATGTCGATCTGAAAGACGCATATTTGGTACCCTACACGACTCTGTATATCAAACTTCTATTTACTGACCCGATATCTTCTATTTTCCATAGCCTATCACATGGACCACAAGCTGATTCAAAGGTGCGTAGGGCATTCACGCCGCATGATGTTCTCGCTGAAGAAAAGGTCCCAAGGCCAGTGCCGGTGTTTCACCAGATGCGCGCCGTCATGGCTCCGCGCAGTGGGCTTTCGGCCCTGGTCAGCTTCGAATCTCAGGTCTGCTGTCGCTACGCACTTCACCCTATCGCGGAACACTGAATGCTAGTCCTCAATAGGTGCCTCAGCTATGGAGAATCGACGAGATCAAGCCATCGCCCTTCAGCGTGACGCCCAGCGACCAACTCGCTAGACCCGTTTTGCGCCATAGTTTCCTCCCCCCAACACCCACCGACTGGGCCGGGCCCGCGTACTTCGGAGGCAAAGACGACGAGCTGGTCATATGCGCCAGCAAACGTACGTATCCTGCGCTCCCACCTTCCAGCCAACCGCCACTCACAACACAATCCTCCTCACTTACTGTGTCCACAACACAAAGCGGGCGACATCTACGTCTGGGACACCGAGTCCGCCGCGCTGCTGCGGCACATCCCCGCGCGCGGCGTCGGCGGCGACGTGACCGCGCTCGCGTGGAACCCGACCGCGGACCCGTTCATGTTCGCCACGGGCACGCACAGCGGCTCGGTCGGCATCTGGACGCTGCCGCCGCCCTCGACGCCCGTCGCGCCCGTCGCCTCGCGCGGTGCGACCAGAGTGCCGTCGCGCACGAGCCTGACAGCGTCGAGCGTGCTCTCGTTCGAGCGTCCCACGAACCCCGCGTTTCCGCCGACGCCGATGTTCAATATACAGCACGGGACGCCGGTGTCGGATGCTGCTACTTCGGGCTGCGAGCAGACGCCGCAGACGGAAATATCGACACAAACGCAGACGCAGACGGAAGACAGCTCCGTGCCTACCACGTCCGACGTCGGCCCAGACCAAGGTGCACCTGCGATCCTAAACCCGCATCTCCCGACGAACGTGCCCGTGCCGCCACTGCTCGCTGTCCCGATGGAGCGCTCGCTGTCGCTCCCGGAGGAGCCTGTGCGGCGGCGGACGGCGCCGCGGCGGCCTATGATATTTACGATACCCCAGTCCGAGCGCGACTTGTTTTCGGGCGCGAGTGCGAGTGCGAGTGCGAGTTCGGTGCATGAGTTGTTGGATGATACCTCGTAATGATAATGCTGATGTTAATGATGCAAGGTCTATTGGTGAGGTGAGTGCGAGAGACGGGGCGAGGGGCGCTCCGATTGAGGTAAAGGTCAGTACATACAGGACTGCGACGGTACAGTAGGTCAGTCGTGCTGGGCGGGTAAGTAGGTAAGTATGTTAGTAGATAAGATCACGCTCGAGAGGGGGTGGCATATAGCGTCTATGAGCCCGAGTATCGGTAAGTAAGTGAAGCAAGAAGACGTGTGCGAAGACTTGTGCTGGCTACAGCTAGATCTTCGCGATCATCATGGCGAGGACGGCGTACACGATCGTGGCGGGCGCAGTGACGATGCAGTAGGACCAGAAGACGGTCTGGCTGATGAGCCGCTCGAAGGCGTCGCCAGACGCGGCTTGGGTCATCTGGGGGGCAGGTGAGTTCAACCGCGGTGGTGAAAGACGACGGACGAACCTGGGCGAGGGTGAGCGCGGGCGGCGACGCGAGTAATATGATCATGGAGAGTATAAACACGGGGCTGCACAGCGGACGAACACCGTCAGACTCGAGCGCGAGGGGAATGCACGTGCACGGCCTTGACTTACTCTTCGAACACGTCGGGGATATCCGTCGACGCGCCCCACACCATGATCGGGATGAACACAGCGGGCGTGATCACCATCCTGGCCAAAATCGATACAAACACCGTCTTGCCCTCGCCGCGCCTCAGATGGTCCTTCCTCTTCTGCACCCGGGACTTGACCCGCTCGCCCTTGCCGAACATCTCGCGCACGCTGCCCGCAAGCGACGCCTGCGACGCGACGCGGCGCCAGCGGCTGCGCGCGCGCTCGACGAGGCCCTGCGCGCCCTCCGCGGGCGGGTGGTAGAAGTACGCGCCGAGGACGACGAGCGTGACGGGGATGGAGCAGTTGCCGAGCTGCCCGACGGCGCCCTTGACGGGGAAGAGGTGCACCTCGAGCGAGTGCTGCAGCGGGCGGATGAGCGCGACGATGATCGAGAAGAGCGACGCCCAGAGCGGCGCGGTCATGAACGCCAGCAGGCGGTGCACGTAGTGCAGCGTGTGGTGCTTCGTGCGCCGCAGGAGCGAGTGCAGGCGCGAGGAGGTCGGCGGGGTCGGGTTGCGCCGGTGCTGCGGCAGGACGTCGTCGTCGGATTCGTTTCCCGAGTCGAGCGTCTGCTCGGAGGAGGACTCGGAGGACTCGGAGAGGTTCGTGCGCGAGCTGGAGGGCGTGTTCGGGAAGGAGTAGAAGATGCGTGCGCGCGGCTCCTCGTGCGAGAGGTGCACGTTCGCGTCCGCGTGGCTCTCGACGACGGGCGGGCGGTCCAGGTGCTGGACGGCTTCTGCCAGGGGCTCGGTTTCGGGCTCGATGAGGACGGGGATGCGGTTGACGATGGTGTCGTCGCTGCTGGAGAGAAGAGGCGCGGCTTCGTCGTGCTCGGGCTCGATGTCTGCCTCCTCGGCTGGATCTGCCTGGGACAGGAGGCTTACTCCGTAGCTCCATCGAAGCTATCACATATGAACGTAAGAGGTTGAAACAGTAGCAATGAAATACAGGAGCAAATAACACTCACAACCATGCCAATGGTACTACAGAGGGTGAGATAAGTCAGCGCGCGACCCACCATCGCATCAGTGCTATCATCGTCCCCCCACTCCAGACCTGGAACGGATTTTGCTAAAGCCTGAAGTAATGCGATAGGAAGAGAATTGGAGTTCATGAACATGGACGCGGCCATGGCAAAATTCCTGCGTAGAAAATGTATCAATGAAGATGTTCTGTTACTCAAAAAAGTGTACGTACCTCTGCGAATGTTTCAGTCGGAATAACCATCCAAGCGCCCACGCTACTACCATCGACACGAGTGTCACGGCCAAGAAGAAGAGAGGAATAATCCATAATTCTTTGAGTTTTCCTGTCCCGATGGTCAGTACGTGAGGCCAAGCCTGATAACGACAAGCAAAAAACGCACCTGGGGTCAAGGTGAATGCAACTTTTGAGAAAAGCAGACAAGGAGTAAACAGGGCGATATTTATGGCATTTAGTTGCTAGATATTGCCAAAAGTAAGTAAATGATATCATGTGCAAAGACACAAGGATGTGGTGTGCCTGAAAAGGCGACATGTATGCCAAAAACGGCTCGCGAGGTGTGGGGCCACGCTGACGGCGGCACGACCCCGTGCATCGACAAGGTGTCCTTAGACGCCTGCAGAGCTTTGTTGTACCACGACCACAACCGGACTGCTGCAGCCGAGCCGTAAAACCTCCTAAAGACCGACACACTAGCGATACATTTGAACGACAGGAACACTCACTCTCTGTGTCTTCTTTTCGAGAATCCCGATCCTCGCGAGCCAATATCCCGAAAAGCAGATCAAGAAAACCTCTAGGATCGACTGCGCATGGTCGGGGATGGTCAGCGCCCGTCCGCGCCCGGAACAATAGGGCGACTCACGGCACAAACAGTCTTGAGCAACGGCCAGATAGGAGTGTCGTCCGGAGCAGAAGAGGGGACCATGAACCTATCGTAGTGGCAGGGAGAGAGAGAGGTGCGTGGTGGACATGCCAAGGCTGGAGTGCTTGTGCTCTAGAGCCGCGGCGGCGTACGGTCGAACGCTATCGGGGCGCCCAACTATTTCTCCTAACGTCATTATCGGGGCCGTGCTGCACAGGGGTTAGGGTTGTGTATCTCCCCCTTGAACGAGCAGAAAAGTCCACTTGACAATGGCATGACGGCAGGTAAGAGCAAGCATGTAGTAGTACAATCGTAGAAATGGATACAACAAGTCCATAAGTTCTTCCTGTCAGCACTTCAGCATCCGAAACCAGCCGCTCATCGAGGCCCGTCATCGCTCTTCGCTCTATCCGTCAATGGGACATACTGTTCGAACGGCAGGTGAGCATCGCCTCCACCAGCCAAGCCAAGCCATTTAATCTCACCATGACACCAAAGAGAGTCTTCTCGGTTACCTTTCCGTCTGCATGCTTGTCAACCTGCAGCACCTCCTGCGCGCCCGTCCCTACCGGGATGAACATCCTTCCAGGCGTCGCAAGCTGGTCGACAAGCGACCGCGGCAGCGTGGGCGCCGCAGCGCCGACATGGATCGCATCATAAGGGCCCCCTTCTGGATACCCTGCATCACAAACACAACCGCTCTATCAGCCGGCCTCGCACCGTCACCAGAGGCGGTGCACGGCACAATTGAAAGAACACGCACCCTGCCGCCCGTCGCCCGCAACCAGGATGATCTCGCCGTCATCGAGCGCGGCGCCGAGCCCGTCCTTCCGCACGTTCTCCTTGCTCCATTCGACGAGCTCCGGGATGTGCTCGATCCCCACGACGCGCCCCTTGGCGCCGTCCGACGTAGTGACGAGGCGGTGGAACACGGAGCAGAGGTAGGCGGACCCGGACCCGACGTCGAGCACGCGAGCACCCGGGCGCAGGTATTCGAGCAGGATCTCGGCGGCGTGCGCGTGCTGTCGGGACAGCGTGAGCTGAGCACAGCCTAGTTGTAGACATGTCGCCTTGGCGTACGTACCATATGTGGCGCTGATATGGTCGCGCCGTGTCCGATATACCTCGAGACGAGACAGCTCAGTGAGTCTGCGCTGCGCCTTCCCCGGACGTCATGATCAGGCAGCCATACTCACTGCGGCGAGTCGATGTACGCATCGGCCTTGTCGACCACGTAGTGTGCTCGATCGACCTTCTCCATGGCCTGCCGTGCAGATGAAGCGTCGTCCTTCGTATGATACGGCCGGCTGGCCGCCTACGCGCGGTGTGCTGCTCACCTCGTACACGCGATCGGACTTGAGGATGCCGTTGCGCGACATGTTTGCGATCAGGTCGCTGTTGGTCTTTCCGGTGGAGAACCACGCCATGTTGAGGCGTAATAGTGTGCTGGAAATGAGTCGTGTGATGCTAGGCTTCAGCGTGGATCGCGGGTGGTGCTACGGTAGAGTTGGTGAGAGGAGGGATGAACACGTCGTTCACGAGGGGTTGGAAGGACTACTTAGTGCTATGGGTGCGGTAGCCGGTGTCATTCTGGCCTAGGCTACGCGGCAGGGCTCGATGAAGTCATAGCACTCGACTATAAGCATTGCACCTAACCCTAGATCTCAAGGCTACACCACGACCGTGACAGTGAGTACTTATTCTGTCTGCAGTACTGCAGATGGTAAATATATTACCCCCGGATGACCGATACATCGTGCACTGTATGGCGATGGTGAGCGGGCCGTCAACGGGTGCTGTGAGTGCAAGGTCATGATTGTAGATACATTTTGCCACGGGAATGTAATGGCGAGTGGTGACGTATCTGACTATAGAGAAAACGGTGGTGCATGTAAGTACAGTGTACGCTTATTGAGCAGCACCTCGATTGATACGCCTGGGGAGTGTGACAGGTGATTGGCCTCGCAGGTTTTGCAGCTGAGATGACAGGCCTTGCCAGAAGTACTCCAAAGACGGCTAGCGTTTGTGGCGCACAAGACATTTCTGACGAAAAGGCTGCAGAAGCTAGTCACGGGGGGTGCGCCGTGCTCAAGAGGCAGTGCGATGCATGGCGACAAGAGAGGCGGTCGGCCTAAGCCCGATGAAGTCCAGTGAAGTTCCAAGAAGATGTGCTGCGGAGCAAATCCGTGATATCGAGCTTCGGGGTGAAAGAGGAGCAAGGAAGGAATAAGACCAGGCCAACGAGCTTGAAATCATCGACAGGTACCAGTCAACAATCGTCCCGATCTCCAAGACCATAATCATCACCGTCCCAATTAACCTTCTTCACGACCTTCTTGAGGGCATAAATGTGTTCAAAATCGATCCTGCAACCCCGAATCGTCAGCTCGTCCAGAGCGAATCCCAGCTGATTGCGTTCCTTGAGTGTCTGTTCGAGGTCGCCTGGGTCCACATAGTCGGAATCTGCGTTACAGAAATCTACGGCATGAATATACAGTTTCTTCAAACACGGGAAAAGGTATTGGTTTGGCGCGTTCGGTGTTTCTTCAGAGATGGTAGCGGGCTCCGCCCATCCTTCGAGGAGAGACGACAGGGAGTCACTGATCAGGATCTTCTCGACTGCAGTCGCGCGCCCCCAGACTCTGTAATAGTCGTCGACTGCGCGCCAATTTTCATCCCAGTCCTCGACGCCTTTCCAACCGGGGTCCAGCAGTGTGCAACCGAGGTCACCCTCAAGGACCCGAACGTTGTTCAGGGGGAACGTTCGAAAGAGACTCTGCGCTTCCCTGGATATCTTGGCTCTCGCGTCTTCGAGTGCCTCATCGCGTAGAGCATCAGAAGCGTTCCATGTGATGGAGAGAAACGGCCTTGCAGACCACTTTTTGGTGCTCTTGATTTTGAGACTATGCGTATCCCAAAGCTTGCACGAGAGCCGCATCGTCGAATACGCTACGGACAGTGTTTGCGGAATTCTGGACGCTAAACTACTGGCTGACCTCAATGACTTGGAAAATAAGTCGTCCGGCAGCTTGCGCTCGTCGATGTTACAGTCGTATGCGAGAGAAGCATCAGCGTGAACGATCAGCCGCTGCGCGAGCAGAACGCAGTCCAGTAAGGGCCCTGCCAGCGAAAGAAACATGACGGAGGGGAGATGTACGACATGATCTGTGCAAGGCTCCACCGGTGTGTTTGGAGGAAATGCGGGTATGCAATTGTGCAGTATAAGCGCTGTGAGGTTGGGCATCCGCTGAAGAGACTCAGAGATTTCATCTACGGATGCTGTGCGAGGGCCGTCAGCCGCGTGTGGCGGCTTGTGTGACGCTAGGTGAACTTCCAGGTGTGTCAGGTTATTAAAGACGGTCAAGTGCCAAGGGAAGCTGATTTTTTGAGTGATGATGCGACGCAATTTCGGAGCCTCCTTGGCGAAAAGCTTCGACCATAGAAGTGCATCCGTTTTATAAGAGTCACGGGTCCAGACAGCCTTGACTGTGAGTGATTCGAGGGCCGGTGCGGGAGCAATATGACTAGTGAGGGACGAGACGATGGGTCCCCTCAGAGTGAGTCTCTGTATACGATCTGAGTTTGAAAGAGCAGAATTGATAGCTGGAGACAGTTCCTTTGAGGAGAACTCGACGAGCAGAGAGAGGGGAGCGCTCTGGGATCGAAGGAGAAACTCGTGCGCCCATTTGGCCTCTTGCAACGGGATGTCAGTCCAGAGCAGCGGAAATTGCAAGGCGAGGTCTCTCCAGTGCCGGCAGACGTGCGTGAGCTTGTAAATGTCCATTGGTTTGCAGTATCGTGGCGATGTCTTCCCTGATTCTGCGGTGATATGAATATGAGCATACTTTTGGGTGGCTATAATGTAGAATATCTTGAACAGGATGTCGGGTGGGAGACGGTGGATGGGTAGCAGCGAGTTACGCAAGGTCTTGACGGAGCGAATAGCCTTCAGAGCGTCGTTGATCTCGCAATTGAGCACATTCTGTGCTTTGGAGATGGACTGAGGGTCGCTCCGTGACGAGACTTTGGAGATGGACACGAGTTTCGACCTGGTTAAAAATGACCAGGCCTCGGAGCTAAGAGTGGCTGGGTCAACAAGTGCAGGGAAGTATGAGATAGTGTTTACCTCGGAAGAGAGCTCAGCACCTCCATAATGCAGCGGTCTGTACAGATGTCGATGAAGTGCTAGCGCCTGTCGGTGGTTGCAGGCGGCTGGAAGGACGCGCGACGCGGGGTTAGGTTCACGTGTCGGTCACGTCTGCTGGCAGGCACGCTCAGGCCAAACCAGTACGCGTCTACGGCGTCTCAACGCCACTGACGACGACGACAACGACGAGCACGACCCTCTGGTCACGAAGAGAAGGTACTCAAGTGTGCACTTATACCAGCCAACACACCAACGCTTCAGACGCACACGGCGAATGACGGGCTTCAGCGCCCTCCCGCTCGCCGACGCGGAGACGGCTAACGATGATGGTGACGCGCACTTCGAGGGCGTTGCGAGAATTCTCGGCCCTCGCTGGTCCCAGTTACCCGTCCTGACCATTGGTCTTGTCGGAGTCCAGGTTATGTGGTCCGTTGAGATGTCATATGGTGCGTGCAACTCTTCTGTGCGTTAGCCGTGAGCCGGTGGCTGAGACTTCATTGTGGCTGCTAGCGTCACCATATCTTATTTCACTAGGAATGTCTAAGTCCTTGATGGCTATGGTCTTTCTGGCAGGTCCTATCTCGGGCCTCGTCGTCCAGCCCCTGATAGGTGCGGCTGTTTTCTCAGGTCATCTCATCTTGAGTCCAATTTCCTTGTTCCAGGGGTTCTCGCCGACAATTCAAAGTCACGTTTCGGCAGGCGACGTCCGTATATACTGTCTGGTGTCGCCTTGTGCTCCGTCGCGATCCTTCTGCTCGGGTTTACCCGTCAGGTGGCTAGCATAGTAACAACTTTCGGTTCATCTGCTGTGCGTCTACTCTCTTCCGCTCGTGGCTTGGCGGCGCAACCTCATATTGACCGTTTGCAGAATGATGCACTAACAGTGGGGCTTGCCATTCTAGCTATATATTGCATAGATTTTGGAATCAATGCAGGTACGTTCTTTTCCACAATGCTGTCGCTCATATATTCATTTCGACATTAGTACAAGCTGTTGATCGAGCTTTACTGGTCGACACTCTTCCACCATCAACTCAGGCGAGTGGGAACGCGTGGGCTGCGCGTATGTTGGGCATCGGAAGTGTGGCAGGATTTTTTATGTGGGTATTTTCATCTCTATTTTTATCTGTAGTCTACCCCATACACCGACAACCTATTTTAATTGACCTCAAATCCCCTCCGTTAATTGTCTGCCTCTAACAAGCATCCCACTAGTGGCAACATAGACCTTCCAAGTCTATTCCCGAATATATTTGGCGAACACCGCTCCGAATTGCAACTTCTTTCGGTGATGTCTGCTATTCTCATTATCGGCACACACCTCTGGACCGCGTCTATGGTCAAGGAGCGCATTTTTGTTGGCAGCCGTAGCGGGTACGTGCTTCATAAGCGCATATATGCGCGTAATCTTATCGTTTAATTCAATACTGACGGCTTCGATGTCTTTTCCCTCAATATACTGGACTTCGATTTTGATTCGGCCCATTTTCTACATGAATCCTACGACGGACCTTCAGCCAGGCAAAGAAAAGCTTCCGTCGAGAATTGCGCGAGCTCTGGGAGAATGCCCGCACACTTCCCTATGTCATTCGCCAGATCGTGCGTTCCGCCTCCCCTTGCCCATCATGACGCGATACTCACACCGTTGCAACGGAACCGGCCACCTTCCGCAGTGCATAATTCAATTTTTGTGCGTCTTGCTGCATTTGGAATGGCGTGTCACGAGCTAATCTTGACGGCGCTTCACGCTTCATGTCCATAGTGCGTGGCTGGCATGGTTTCCTATCCTTTTCTACACAACACTCTATATCGGTGACCTCTATCGCCGCTCGCTATCGCCAGCGGCGTCAACCGCGCCCCGTGCCCCTGCAGAACCTTCTGCCGCCGACGATGAAGCCACGCGTCTCGGCGCGCGTGCACAGTTGTACTCCGCGCTCCTCGCGCTCGCAACTAACGTACTCGCACCTTTTATCGTGAACGAAACACGCCGGCGCGTCGGACCGGCGTGGCAGGGCCCGGACGTGGATGCGCGCGGAGAGGAGGGCATGAAGTGGTGGGAGAAGTGGTGGAGCAGAGTGGGAAAAATACACCTGGCCACGCTGTGGGCGATGTCGCACGCGGTGTTTACGCTCTGCATGTTTGCTACATTGTGAGTCTGTTTTCAAGGTTGTCGCTTCCGTGGTCTGTGGCCATGGCTCAAGGCCATGAGGGTATGCGGACAATGTAGCCAGAGAACTCGTTCCCTTTTTTTTTTGCTCTCGTCCTCTCCGACCATCAACTGACGTTGTTGATCAGTTTCACAGACAGCGTAGGAGGCGCGACCTTCTTGATGACTATCACGGGCTTCTCCTGGGGCATAACGCAATGGGCTCCTTTCTCTCTCGTACGTTCTTGAGGGCGAGAAACCATCGTGCTTTTATAGCTAATTTAATATTGCACAGCTCGCTGAGGCCATCCTCACGACTCCGGACTCTGAAGATGGGCTAGACCCCGACGATGCGCAGTCAATCTTACTAGCCGATACGCGCACACCACAAAGAGAGGAGGAACAGTTTCTTGTTGGACGGGACGAAGAAGATGATGACGTCATCGCTGAGGGTGCGGCAGCCAGCAGGTCGAGCAGAAGTCGAAGTCGAAGTCGAAGCCTGGAGCAACGTGCTGTCTTCGACGGCGAGGATATGGGGCAGGGGGTATGGGACGACGTTCGCGCGCCAGAGGAAAATGATGGCAGTGAGGACGGAGGCGACGATGAGGGGCGGGCGCGTGGGACTACCGCAATTATGGGGAACGCCGATGCACGGCGGAGCGGGGTGGACATGGCAGACGACGGCGAAGCCAGGGCTCCCCTGGACTATGAAAGCGGCGGGCGGCGAAGACCCAAGCAGGCGGGCCTGGCTGCCAAAGCCGGGATCATCATTGTGAGTTAGCGAAGTCCATCCGCGCCATCTTGCCTGCAAGGAGCGATCCACCGCGTTTACTGACCTGGTCGTTCGGATAGGGTATACACAACATTTTCATCGTCGTGCCGCAGTTCCTTGTCACCGGCCTGTCGTCTCTCATCTTCGCCATCTTCGAGCCCGACAAGTCAGTCCTCCACGGGGCACACCCCGGAAAGACACCGCCTGGCTCCATGTCGAACAGCACAGCGCCCGGCAATTCTACCGTTGCTCAGGTCATAGGAAACGCTACGTATGCGCTGCTGCACCGACAGGATGAAGATGGCGGCAGTGACGTCGTAGTCCCTGAGGGCCCGAACGCGGTAGCCATAATCTTTCGGTGAGTGACTAAGAACAGCTACCGCTCGGGGTAATGGACGATGAGCTGACCGCGTGCCTGTCGGGACGCCTTTCCGACGCAGCTTGGGTGGATTGTCGTCCGCCATAGCGTTCGTCATCTGCTGGCGTCTAGCAACAGAGCTGAGAAAGCGATATTGATCCGCTCGTCGTTTCATTTACCGCCGGCGCGCAACGTACTTCGTCCGCACGACGCGCGACTTCGTATTTCGCTGCCTGTGGGCGGAGACGGTTTCGCCTGTCGCGACGGAGTTGAGATTTGCGCTGATCCTGGCTGACGGCGACGGCGACGGTGGTGGTGTAAATGATCTGCGTAGATTATCGCAAGGCCTGGTGGGACACGAGAGGCGCACGCTCCTCATTCAGCGCGCTGGAAGGAAGATGGCATCGACGATTATCTGGGCTCGTAGGGTTACACATACGATACATGTCAGGAAGGCTGGAAGAGCTGCAGGCGGGAGACAGGTCACACACTATCTGATCTGCGTGGACATTTTGTGAATCTAGCATAGGACAACTTGTAATTTATTCGACATGTTATTCTCCGCCTGGCGTGAGGGTAATGGTGTGGCATCGTTTTTTCGGCGTGTTTGTGGCAGCGGAGCACATGTTTGTTTTGGGTTTTGGGGTGGGCTCGGAGTCGGCAACGTTGCGCGTACTGCACGGTGCTGGACGCCGCTGCCTCCCACTATTCAGGGTCAACAGAACTCGTGGCATCAGGCAGAACCGCACCGCGCTCAGTATGCATGGGACGTTCTGGGCGCAGACACTCCCGCGAAGAGCCGCCAGAACGATCGGACGGTCTAGGAGCATAGTAGGAAACATGTTCCGCCGTGCAAGTTGGACTTCATTTGGGAGGAGCACGAAAGCGGGGGAGGTTCCCAGCGAGGGCCGCCTCGCACGAGGTGCTCGGACTGAAACAGTTCTCCAGACCTCGTGTTGCGGATATGGTCAATGTGGGCCGTGCTGCCGCCCTTCTGAAGTCCTTCCGTGCGAATTTGGTGTGCTGGAACGGTGAATTGATGCCATCCGGGCAGATCGAACCGCTGGGAATTTCAAAATGCTGAAGTCTCTTGACCAGCTGCCGCCTGCTGCCGCTGGTCCTGCCGCTCTGTCGCGAAGCTTGAGGCCTGAGGCGAGAAGAGAGGAACGCTCGTGTTCGCATCATGGTAATTGGTATTGCCTGTAGTAGCCTTCCCCATCGGCTGCTTATAGTATACACAGTGGCACACAGTCACACACAACTCACGGTTCGTTTGGCACTACGCTACCTCACCTCTACCCCGTCGACTTGTGGCACATCGTACCGGCCCCTCCGATTCATCTAGAACACCGTTCCGTCGCTTTGGATTTCAATGGGCGGACCTCCGCTCTGAGGCCGAAGTTCCTTGGCGATCTGCCGCCCGCTCTTCCAGGTCGCGCTTTCGAGGACCTGCGCAAGAGTCAGCTGCTCTGAAGACAACCCGAGCTTCTGACGGATCTGTTCTGCGATGCGATCACTGCGTTTGAAGTGCATATGAGTAAACCTTGAAGGTCACGAGGGCAAGCAGGAAACCGTACAGCTCGATGACGGTCATTGCGCGCCATTCAATCACGGCAGGATGGGAGGGGGGGACGCGGGGTATTTTGGAGGAAGGCAGCGGGTAGAATGAGGCAGGTAAGGCAGATTCCTTGAGCGTCAGGACACCTAAATCCACCAGAAGGCCACCTGCACCGACGGGCACGATGTCAACGACACGTGGAACGGGACGCGAGCCGCAAGTAACAACCTACCATTGCGGTATTCCGGCAAGCCGGTCATATCCTCCACCCCCACAAACTTCCACCCCAGGATTTTCTCGATGGGTTCGATGAGGCTATACGTCGTCCAGCCGGTTAACTTGTGGAATGGCACAAGTTCATCTCCCTCGCCCGTTGCGTATGGCTTCAGAGCGTCACATGGCCACACGTCCCCCAGCGGCACGCCCCCCAAAGTCGTACGGTCCGTAGGCCAGATGGGCGCCAACCCAGTGATCAAGACGTGCCACAGGGCTGCGATGGGTACACGGCGGCTTGAGCCGTCTGAGATGGACTCGGATTCTAGGAAGTCTGGACCCAGGTACCGTCAGTGTATGCCATGAAGAATGCCTCCGTTTCAACTAACCCAGCATGTTGCCTGGCCGACCCTCAGTTCCGAAGAACGTCGGATTTTCCCTCAGCGCTCGGCTCAGATTGAGCAGAAGGGAGGCGCGACCCTCGAGGCCGACCATGGGGTTGGCGTCGCCCACTTGCATGGCCCGTCTGGTACCATCCGCAGTAATCTGGGCTAATCCTGCCGCTGCATAACGTGCAGCAATCAACCTATCATCAGCCAATGTCTGTGCTCGTCCAGGATCGGGGTTAGGGATCAGGCGGATGACCTACCGTCGACTCTATATGGCTGTTCTTTGTCACCCGAGAAAAATCCTTCCGCGAACATGTTGAAGCTTGCAACCGCCAGCCCTTCTGAGCGGGTGAAAGACGCCCCCGATGCGGCATCGGTATATTTCCATTCGTTGCCTGCACCTGCGTCGAGTAGAACCGAAACCAAGAAGAGGTCGATTAAGCGTTTGGCTATCTCTTTTGAATCAGGAGGCGAGGCGGAGGCCTTCCATTGTTCAATCAAGGGTTCAACGCGAGCTATCCCCGCGTCCAGGTGTCTCCAGCGGCTGTGTGGAGGGATCTATAGTTGGCAAAACGAAGCATGGCAGTAGAAGTTTGAATTCCGTCTCAGACACGTTGGGCAATGCCGTGACTATACTTACCGCAGCGAACTTGGTTCCATAATCGCGCTAGACAAGAGTTGTTATTGCCAGACAGTTGTATGGAATGTGTTCACATACCTTCATGACGCTGATGCAATAATCAACGACGCCGCTTTCCTTGTCAGGATGGTAATCGAAATACTGCAGCTTGTCCTGCTTAGCCAAGTCGTAGACGCGTCCGCATCGCTCGCGAATGGCTGGAAGGGTGCGCAGGTACTCAATACGCTGCTGGGTCGTCAAGCCTGTGTTACCGAGGTTCATGATGGTCGGAGATGCTTAGAGAGTTGTGTCAGGAAGAGTGAAGTCGTTGTGAAAGTGCAGTATTCCACGTTCACGATAGCAGGCAGATAAGATAGTGTAAGTATCAATGGATCTCCGCTTCTGGCCACGACTACGTTTGACAGCCTCAGAGTCATTACTTATCCGGCTTCTGCCAATCTTCTATCCCGCGTGCCTGATCCGACCACCCTCTATCGCAACAACAGAGCATAAATAATAGCGAAGGGAAGTGCATAAGGAATGCGAAGTGGTGATATATACAGTGAGGAAGCCCGCCCCAGCGAACGTTATATAGTGGGCCATCTGACGAGCACACATCGTGTGTTTCCCGACGGCACCCGGTCAGACAATAGGTTAGGGACACCTGGACACCAGACACACGACCATAATTATAAGCGCCAACTGACATCACCGGAATCCCATACCAACGCTCGGCAACCTTCAGCGTCTGCGGCACATGCTGCACTGCTCCGAGCTCGTTCCCTGGGAGCTTGTCTGCGGCGGTTCCATCCTGCCGGTAATGTCGTCAGTCAATAGGTCCGGTACAAGCTTTCAAGTACGCACCAGGATCTGCACCTACAGTTCGGGCAGTTCTGTGGATGAGCAGTGCTGTACCTGCAGTTGGACTGGCCGCAGTCGCTCTGTGCGCATCCTGTCAGTCCAAAAATCACTAGAACGAAGCAATGAAAGCAACCTTGGTATCAGAGACTGGCTCCTGATCACCACAAGCGAAAGTCATCATAACGACAACTCTGTGGCACATCGTCGTTGGTGAATGGGGGTGATGAGAGGGCTGGTTCTATGGATGGGGTGCCGACGTCCGCTGGGGAGATGGGAGGCGGCGGAGGGGTGAGTTCAGCCCGTGAACGACGAGGCCTTAAATACGTGAAATTGTATTTTCCTAATTGTAATGCGGGGCCGTCCCGCAAGCGGAGGGTTTTCCGCCTCGGGGTCGTCAACATGTTGCAACCACGGATCATGGCAAGGTGAGCTGGCGAGGCGCATCCTCATCGATCCCTAGATCGGTTGCATGGTGGGGCACCGACATGGCGGTTGCCTTCTTGCGTGGACATCCGAGCACGCAACCGCACAGTTCAAGCATTGTCCGAGGACGTATATGGAAATGTTAGCAAAGCAGGTTACGAGCGCAGATGAAGGCACGGGAGGTTGGATCAGGTACAGTGCGGGGCAACACACTTCCTCGGGGGGCAGACGTGGCTGGTGACATCGGACATAGAAAGTTGTTGTGTTCTGGTGGTCCGCCGGAATGCAACCAAGTCACCAGTCCAAGGGGAAGGCATCGAGACAGCCACGAAGAAGGTGCTGGAAGAACATGCGGTTCTTGGATGATCTACGATAGCCGATAAGATCAGTCGAACAGGAGGACGCTGTGAAGTAGTGCTATGAAACACGCGCCAAAGGACTGATTTGGAAGATCCCAAGACCAATTTGGCCGTTGCAAAGAGGCGCGAATGAAACTATTAACCTTCAGCATTTGCCCACGCGACACCAGCGGCAGTCATACCTGCCGGTACCCATGAGCACCAAAGCATGTCAGATGCACAGTTCGTGCTGACGTGATGGCACGGTGGGCGCCAGAGGCCATTCAGTACTTAGGCTCAGGCTCTAGACAAGCAGGTCTAGTACCTTGAATGTCTTGCGGAGCATCGTGTGGAGGTAAACGACTAAAATGAAACTCACCCGCCGCACGTTCCGGAAGACCCCAAAAAACTTTGTTCGAGGCTCGAAACCTAAGAGATGCCGTCGACCCGTTACGCAGATCCTCGGGGCAGGGAGTTAGGCTGCGGACACGCTGCAGACAGGACGTTCACTGCCAACGAGCGCTCGCAACTCAATCCATGGTGATTCCGCCGTCGATTGGCAGGTACTATTGCGCATTTTCAGAAACATTAATTCCGTGGGGCTCTCGAGGTAGTTTCCTACGCACCACAGCATTGAGAATGCTTAGAAAATGCCTCCGAAGATCAGTCGAAGATGCCTCTGAGACGCCACAACGGTGAAAGCAACTCTAATCTGGCAAAGACGCCGCGAGCGATGCCATCGGGAACAACCGAAATGAAGCGGCGGTGTTCGAGCCGGAGAGACCATCTACGAAGGCGGCCGAACCCTTGAAGGCCAGAATCTTCGGACGCTGTGGTATTTTTAACGTGGCAAGGCGATGCTGGACTGTCTGCGGAGGGTCAGTATACTGTCGCGTCAGCCACGTAGTGAGCGACAACTAACCGATCGCCTGGCAAGTCGGCCCTGGTGAATAATCGAATTCGGTGTTTCGTGTCGTAAATCGCGGAAACTTTCGTGAAAATATTTTCGAGACTGCACACTTTATCATTAATAATCGACCTTCGAAGAAGGAATGCGGACGGGCGTAAATGAAATTAACAACTTTGCGCCCCGCCCAGCGGGCTGGACGCCCACAGTTGCGAATTGGAATGGAGTTTTCAGTGCTTGCAACACCTGACCGGCGTACACGAGCAAGACACGTGCAGCATCCGTCGACGGGAGACACAACAAACACGCCCATCTTAGATAAAAGCGACCGGTCGACTCCAAGCAGGACCGGGTCTTCTATGAGAATGGCTTCGAATGCCCGGTTCAACACTTCGCACAGGGGTTTTGCAAAGCGGAGGTCAAGTGAGCTTTGAAACAGGTCCGGTGACAGGGATGGCCTGGGTGAATTAAGTCAATGTACCGCCGAAAGGAATCACGGTAGCACCCCTGGTCGTGCGGAACGGCCGGAGACGGCATCGAGTGCTGAGCATTTGCAGTTGAGCGAGTCACGAGTCAGACCCTGCGGGCGCTGCAGCGTTGAGACCATTGTTTTGGCGCATAATGAATGCTGCTCACCGACCGACTTAAGGTTTTGTGCGGAGTACGGAGAGAACAGATAGGTTCCGAAAGTCAGCTTATCATGTGTATCTAGAGTTGGAATCAGGGCGTGCAGGAACATGACATCATGGGTCACGCACCATATGGCTGGCCTTCGAGCAGTACGAACAACGAAGGAGAACGGTCGCAAACGGAGAGCATGCAGTTCTCACTGGTACACTAGTAGTTCGACGCGTAACATGCAAGATCTCCCAGGCTGACGCACGCTGACGGCCACGCTGACGGGGCGAAAGGAAGGGCTGTCAAGAAGTGGCTTCTGGATGTCAGACCACACGCGGAGCGCGGAGACAAACATACTCACCAACACAACGCCTCTGGCGACCTTCTCATCCCCGATATCGCGATGAGAAGTCAGGCGACCCTGGTACATCTATACACCACGGCATGATGTCATACCAAGGACTGGCGTCAAAATTCGAGCGATTTATAGCAGCTATCACCGCCATCCAGCACGCAGCCGTCGACAGACATCCACAAGCCTCGCGCGGTACTTGCCTTCCGAGTAACGTTCCCGCTGGTCAGAGCAATCGATAAGGAGGCACACAGGGCCGACAGCGGCGGGTGTAGTAATTCGTGCTCGTCGCATAAGGCAAACCTAAAGAAGATGGTGACACGACATGTGTGAGTGAGGACATCGCTGGCAGTGAGAGGGGGACAATGAGGCGCACACCGTACTGTCACAAATGAAAAACGTGCACGGAGCGATGCAGTCTATGGCCTATCTAGTACGAGGGTCTTCATTCTAAGCGGCAGGCGACCGAGTTCTCCGACGGCACGGTGAGGTGATATTGGGACCTTCCGCCATCCGCAGACACTGGAGAAGACGGAAGACGTGAATATGATGCAGCGCCTATGGCCCGAGAACTCCGTATCTCACCACCATCATGGACCATCACGAGTGGGGAGACTTCCAGAACGCATGGTCCCACCACTTTCCTTCGACCTTTACCGGGATGGTATTCCTACCACCGGCGTTGGGTGATTCGGACCGCTGAAGGACCCACAGCTCTTGCACGCCTACATCCAGCAGGTAGGAGCGCATCCGCCCATAGTTGAGACCGACGCCCTTTGGCCCATGACTGTCGTCGGATAGCGCAAAACGGCCTCCATGGCGAAGAATAAGCTAAAATGAAAGCATGAGCGTCATGCGACACCGCCATCCGCAGCCAGGCCGAAGCCAGGAAGGCGCACTGCGTACCTCTATTACGTCTCGCCCGGGGTACGCAGTGTCCCACCCTTTCCTCAGCGCGGCGGCGTTCACCTCGAACAGCGCGCCGTACTCCACGGCAGTCCTGACGTTACGCTCTAGCTTCGCCCAGGCATCCGGGTAGTCCGCCAGCTTCAGCTGGGGCGTGTACAGCCTGCACAGGTCCATGTGGCCTATAATCTCCGGGCGGAATCGACGTAACAGTGCGTGCTGCGCGTCAAAGTACATCTCCAGAAACCGGGTGGTGCGCTCGTGCGCGTGCGCGTGGGGCGTCGCCGCGTCGGGCAAGGCACTTGCGGGCAGCGTGTCCAGGCAGCGCTGGAAGGTCTCCCGGTCGAAATCGATGGGGATGCCGTTTACGTGGTGGACGGAGCCGACGAGGTAGTCGACGCGGCCGGTATAGCGCTCGAGGAGCTGTTCGAGGCCGTCCAGGTCGAGAGGGGTGATGTGCTCGGTCTCGAGACCAACGAGAAGAGATATCTGAGACCCGTAGGCTTCCTGGAGGCGTCGAGCTTCTGTTACGAAGCCGTCGAACTGCTCTGTCAGATTCGTAAGGGTGAGACCTGCCTTGTGGGCGACCGGCGATCACAGTGGATGGGGATGAGTGTGACGACGACGATTGTGCAAGGAGAGAGATCTCCACACCTCTTCGGGGTACAAGTCTTCGGTCCTGTAGCGCGGGACGTGCTCCGTCAATCCATACACCTCGAACCCCTGTCTGACCGCTTCTTGTACGACCTCCTCCAACGTACCGACGGCGTGCTTGCAAAATTGACCAGAATGCGAGTGATGGCTATACGGCATGGTGAAGAACAGGCGAAGAACGGCTGCTCGAAGACGGAAGAAAAATCTCAGCGTAACGTTCCACGCGTTACTCTCGAAGTACGAACGCTGCAATTTGCTTGCTGTACGCCACAGCGCAAGGCGTGTGTTGCGGACAGCACACGCCAGCTTGCCATCGGCATTTGCCGGTGCGTACTTCGAACATAGACACGAAATTGATTTCAAGTCACACCGACAGCTTCTTCTCGCAACTTAAGATAAGTACGACAGGATCTGTCAGAACCGTCTAGTCCAGCCCAGTAGTTATGATTTCCAAAATTACAAAGTTCATGATAGGACTCTCGACATCAACACACGCGTCGACCCGCCATCATGTCAAAGCTGGAGAGAATAACATTAGTCAACGACCCTGGGGTGGACGGATAAACAACGTACTATATTTTGGCCCTCCACCACCTTCCGGTACTGTCCACTGGATATCTTCCGTCGGCACCTTGATGTCACAGAGCTTGCAGTGAATGCAGTTCTACACGGCCTTCGTCAGACGAAAAATGATGTCCTCTACGAGATAAGTTACTTACCTGCGCATTGATGACAAGCTTCTTGCCGTCTGAGGCTGCCTGATCCGACGAACCCTCTTCAACATCTACATACTCATACACTCCCGCCGGACACGCCCGCCCCAGAAGCCCCGCGTACTCCGTCACATTGACCTTCACATGGTTCTTCCGAGCCTCAGTGCTCTCCACGCCACCTTCAGTGCGGACGCGCAGATGCGCAGGCTGGTCCTCCGCGTGGTTCGTCCCCGTGAGCGCGAGCGCCGTCAGCAAATCCGTAGACAGGGGCGCCTGTGGCGGGGGGTAGTCGATGGGCTTGCACTCGGCTGCGCGCCGCGTGTGCTTCGCGTCCGATATCGAGGAATTCCGGAATGTCCAGGGCGTGCGGCCTTTCAGGATGAGTGAATCCACGCCCGAGTAGAGGACGCCGCCGAGGACGCCCATCGAAGTGTTGAACGATGGGCGCAGGTTGCGCACCTCGTACAGGTCGGAATACACCCAGCTGTTCTTGAACGCCGTCTCGTAGGCGCTCATGTCGACGGGCGTCTCACTCTCCTCCGGCGACGCTTCGATCGCGTCGAATGCACTCTCTGCGGCGAGCATGCCTGTCTTCATGGCGTTGTGTGTTCCCTTGATCTTGGCGACATTCACGAAGCCTGCGGAGCAGCCGATAAGGGCGCCACCAGGGAAGTGGAGCTTCGGTACGGACTGCAAGCCGCCTTCGTTGAGCGTTCTTGCGCCATACGCCAAACGCTCCGAGTCGCCAGAGAGAAGCTCAGCAAAGTATGGGTGGTGTTTCATACGCTGCGGGTCCGTTAGCGGGACACACTGACATGGGGATCGCTGTGCATACATACCTGAAGCTCTCTGTACGGGCTCAGATATGGATTCGCGTAGTCGAGGCCAATAACAAGTCCAAGACTGACGAGACCGTCCGCCATGTGATAAACCCAGCCACCGCCGTACGTGTGCATGTCCAGAGGCCAGCCCATGGTGTGCACGACCTTCCCGGCCTGGTACTGTTTGGGATCGACCCTCCAGACCTCCTTCACACCCATACCGTACGTCTGGGGGTCAGAGTTCTTCCGCAAATTGAATTTCCTGATGGCTGTCTTCGACAATGAGCCGCGGGCGCCCTCAGCGAGCAGAGTGACCTTGGCGCGGAACTCCATGCCGGGCTCGAAGGAGTCCTTCGGTTGGCCGCTCCTATCGATGCCGACATCATTCGTGCGCACACCTGCTACGCCTTGCCCGTCTGTCGTGTAGACGAGAGATGCGCCAGCAAAGCCAGGGTAGATCTCCACACCGAGCTCTTCGGCGACTCCGCCTAGCCATGATGTGAATTGAGACAGAGACAGGATGTAATTGCCGTCGTTGGCCATCTGAGGCGGGTGAGGAATAGGGAATGAGTTCTGTTGTGTGAAGAACCGCATCGAAGAAGAGGTAGCAGGCTGCATTGATGGAAGCAGGTCATGCGATGACCAGTCTGGGAGGAGCTCATTCAGAGCACGAGGTTCGACGACCGCACCAGAGAGGATATGTGAACCTGTAATCAATTGGCGATATGCGCATCAGCAGGGACTGAGATACGCGGTTGCATGTCTCCGAATATCTACATCTACAAGTTCGTGGTGGACCATACAACCGGTGTAGAAAGTATTTGACTCACCAACTTCGCCTCCTTTCTCGAGCACAACAACTCTAATCTCCCTCCCCTTCTCCTGCTCCAGCTGCTTCAACCGAATCGCGGCGCTGAGGCCAGCGGGTCCACCGCCGACGATACAGACGTCAACGTCATCGGACGCCCGCTCGACGGTCTCGGGGTCGAACGCGTCGTTGAACCGCCTTGCAGAGGCATGGAGGCTTCGCGCTTGTCTTCGGAAGACGATTCGTGTGAGGCCCGCGGCGCGCAGCATGGAGGGTGTAGAGTGCAGAGCTGCACAAGTCGGAGAATTTCAATTTGGCGGCAACAAATGAGGAGGCGGGTATTGACTCTTTGGTATTCGCCGTAAAGCAAATCACGTGTCGAACGCCAATGCTTCATATTTCCACCGGTGCGTAGAGTTGGGCCGGCAGTAGAGGGCATGGCCAGTCAGATAAATACATCAGAAAGCTGGCAGGGTGTATAACAAACAAAGTGAAGCGACGACAAATGCCCAAACGTGCCTAGTTTCGGTCGCAGCAGTTCCCAGCTATCGGGACCCCGGGGACAAACCCCGTGGGGAGGGAGGGACCCGGGTCACCGCCTGACCAGCTGCATCCGTCGCGTTTCGCGTCCTGCCGCGCGTGGCCTGCCACAGGCCACACTCGAGGCTGCAGCGGTCCTACCTCCCCTTTCTCTACCTTCGAAATGTCGGGTATCTGCCAACCAGTATGTGATATTATTGGCTTCTCTGCAGTGTTGGTGTCTAAGGGGTGCTATAGACCCACGACTGGTTCGCCGACCTCCTCGCTACGGGCCTTATTGTTGGCCTCTTTATCTCCTATGCTCCTCAGGTGCGCGCCATTTAGTCTCTCGGTGATATCGGTTCATGACTGTGTATGAATGATAGCACTTCCGTATAATTAACAAAGGATCGTCAGAGGGATTCAGCCCATGGTTCCTGCTACTTGGAAGCACTTCCGCAGCCTCAGGCATGCTGAACATGTGCGTGACGCTCCGTTACATCGTGGTTATTATTCACATTTATCAATTCAGGATAGTTATGCAGTGGGGTGTGATTCGCTGCTGCCGCGTTTATGTGCGTCTCTGCTACCCACTTTCCGAATTCCGTCTTACAGTATGACTTCAGAGCGCTGGAGATTGCCTGGAGACCATCGCAGGTGTTCTTCAAGTCATCTCGCAGTGGTTCCTCTTCACCGTAATGTGAGTGTCTCTCGCCGACCTTTTCATGCATTCGTTAACTCCATGACGAAAGCCTTGCCCTGTACATGATATATTACCCTCCATCCCTTAAGTATGCCACCGTCGCAGTGGACGCCCATGACAGCCGACCAACCCAGTTTCTGAAGACGAACATCAAGACGGATGAATGGCGACTATCAATCATTCTCTCTTGGGTGACATTAATACACATGTTCGTAGACGGCCTTTTCACGAACTTTCCTTTGACTGATCACGGCGACTTAGCATCTTCATCACATTCGTGACCTTCTTCCTCCTTTTGACACACCCTATCGACCCAAGTGGCGAGATTCGATCGCGGCAGCTCTCCATATGGGCGACCTTCTTGGGTGTGACCTCCGGCATTCTCGCGGCGATGCAGTACGCCCCGCAGCTTGCACACACTTACCGCCACAAGGTCGTCGGCGCCCTTAGTATTCCTATGATGTTGATTCAAACTCCTGGAGGATTCATAATGGTGCTCAGTATTGCGCTTCGGTCCGTCTCTTAGCACCCTTGAATACGATCGTTCGCTAATTGTCATTTCTCAGACCCGGAACTAACTGGACTAGTCAGTTCCTTCAATATTCTCTCCACTCGATAACACCTCTAACCATGCTGGTATAGGCTGGATCCAATTCCTAGTCGCCGCCGTCATGCAAGCCTGCCTCCTCGTCATGTGCATCTTCTGGAAGTTCCGTCAGCAGCGGCTTCACATCGACGACTTCGGGCACCCCCTTCCCAATGCCGACGAGCCTCCGTCGCCCAACATGGTCCGTGGGCCAGAGCAGGATGTCCCGGTACAAGAGGCAGTCGAAGATGCTGTTGAAGGAAGCATCTTAGAGACACCCGTGACTGAAGCGGACGAGCGCACGTCGTTGTTGAATAAGAGCACCACGGAGAAGCGCGGCTGGTGGTCGAGGTTGGTTGGAAGGTAGTTTTGATACAGTCTCCATTGCGACGTAGTCGTTCTTTGGTTGGAGGCTTCGATATAACTTGTTGGAGAGTTGCTAGTTCTGTTCGGAATTGGATGCACATTTTTACTTGCGGAAAATCAGTGTCAGGTACATCCGCCTGCAGTATCTGAATTTGTGGTCTTCGTTTCATTTCAAGTAAGAGTATCTCAGACCTTGAAATGATGTTCTTAACTTTGCCTCCATTGGGGTTCGAAGGGCGCGACTCCGAGTCGAAATGAGCTCGCGCCCACCGCGCTGACTAATCAAAGCTCCCTCTCCTCCGCGTTCTACGAGCAAGTAGACGTTACAGCCCAACATGCAGGACGGCAGAGCTCCTCGGTACGTCTCAACTGTTCTAGGACCACCGTTTTTGACACTGAGACTATATGCCATACTTCTAGCATCAAAAATCGGGCGCCAGCCGCCGTTCAGGTTCGTTTGCAGACGTTCTGAAAGCAGCGAACGCCATACTGACACTGTCACAGATCACTGCCGAGCAACTGCTCCGGGAGGTCAGGCTCCATCGTCTCTGAAGCTATGATGTATATTAAATAGCGAACGAACAGGCTCAAGAGCGGCAGGAGGCACAGTTCACGGCGCCCAAGCAGCGCGTAGAGGATTTCGAGGAACTCCATGAGTACCGTGGGCGGAAGCGAAAGGAGTTCGAGGAGCGGATTAGACGGACGAGGGGCAGTATGTGAGTATCCCGTTTCCCTTGCTTTATTGTGAGGGATCCTGACACGGCTCGCTTAAAGCAAGGAATGGCTACAGTACGCAAACTGGGAGGTACGTAGCAGACTCAGACACTTTTAATCCCTTCTCCTTCTTTCCTCGCTCACTACATCCCTATCCTAGGCCTCCCAAAATGAATTTGCGCGCGCGCGCTCCGTCTTCGAGCGCGCACTCGACGTCGATCCGCGCAGCGTCCAGCTCTGGCTGAGCTACACCGAGATGGAGCTCAAGTCGCGCAACGTGCAGCACGCGCGCAACCTGTTCGACCGCGCGGTCACTTTGCTGCCGCGCATCGACCAGCTGTGGTACAAGTACGTCTACCTCGAGGAGCTGCTGCAGAACGTCGCCGGCGCGCGCCAGGTGTTCGAGCGCTGGATGGCCTGGGAGCCCGACGACAAGGCGTGGCAGGCGTATATCAAGATGGAGGTGCGGTACGACGAGATGGACCGCGCGAGTGCGATCTACGAGCGGTGGATCGCGGTGCGGCCCGAGCCGCGGGTGTGGGTGAAGTGGGGCAAGTTCGAGGAGGAGCGGGGGAAGGTCGACAAGGCGCGCGAGGTGTTCCAGACGGCGCTCGAGTTTTTTGGCGACGAGGAGGAGCAGGTGGACAAGGCGCAAGCGGTGTTCAGCAATTTTGCGAAGATGGAGACACGGTTGAAGGAGTTTGAGCGTGCGCGGGTCATCTACAAGGTACGTGCCCCTTTCAATTGCTGCTGTGATCACATGCTCATGGTGTGTTGGATAGTTCGCCTTGTCGCGGCTACCACGATCCAAGTCTGCCAACCTCTACGCAGCCTACACCAAGTTTGAGAAGCAGCACGGGACAAGAACCAGTCTCGAGTCTACCGTCCTTGGCAAGCGGCGCATCCAGTACGAAGAAGAGCTCTCGCATGATGGTCGAAACTATGACGTGTGGTTCGACTACGCGCGACTGGAGGAGGGGGCATTTAGGCAGATGAAGGAGGAGGGCGCCACGGCGGAGGAAGAGGAGCAGGCTATTGGTCGCGTGCGGGAGGTGTACGAGCGCGCGGTATCCCAGGTGCCGCCCGGCGGGGAGAAGCGACACTGGCGGCGATATATCTTCCTGTGGCTGGATTACGCGCTGTTCGAGGAGATCGAGACAAAGGTGAGCATTGGGTCGCCAACAGGTATTCGGAAGGTAGTATATTAACCTCCGCTTCCGTTTCGTAGGATTATTCCCGGGCACGGCAGGTCTACCAGACCGCGATACAACTCGTCCCCCACAAACAGTTCGCGTTCGCGAAACTGTGGATCATGTACGCCAGGTTTGAAGTGCGGAGGCTCGACTTGCCGGCTGCGCGGAAGATCCTGGGAGCCGCTATCGGGATGTGTCCCAAAGAGGCCCTGTTCAAGGGATACATCCAGCTCGAGTTCGACGTACGTTCCCTTTCTTCTAATAACGCGCAAGGCAGGATACTAACGCCGATGGCCTCGCAGCTCCGCGAATTCGACCGCGTGCGCACGCTCTACGAGAAGTACCTCGAATTCGACCCGACGAACTCGACCGCGTGGATCAAGTACGCCGAGCTCGAGACGCAACTTGCCGATTACAGCCGTGCGCGGGGCATCTTCGAGCTGGGCGTCGCGCAGTCGCCGCTGTCGATGCCCGAGCTGCTCTGGAAGGCATACATCGACTTCGAGGTCGACGAGGGCGAGCGGGAGAAGGCGCGCGCGCTGTATGAGCGCCTGGTTGGGGTCAGTGGCCACTGGAAGGTATGGGTTGCGTTTGCGCTGTTTGAGGCGCAGGCGATGCAGTTGCCGCGGGACGAGCGTGAGGAGGAAGAGGAGGACGAGGATGAGGAGGCGGAGGTGAAGATGGTCGATGGCGATCTGGATATCGCGAGACAAGTATTCCAGCGCGGGTACAAAGACTTGAAGAGCAAGGGCCTCAAGAACGAGGTATGCCGTCGTGCTCAATTTCTAGGTGCTGTGCTGACTGACTGTTGTCGCAGCGTGTCGCGCTGCTGCAGGTCTGGAAGAACTTCGAGGAGGAGAACGGGACGCCGGACGACGTCGCAAAGGTGCAGGGCATGATGCCCATCCAGGGCAAGCGGCGGTACGTGGACGAGGAGACCGGGCAGCTCGTCGAAGGCACGTTTCTATCATCGCATTCTTTTCTTCTGCGCGGTAGCTGACCTGTTTGGCACGCCATGCAGACTACGACTACATTTTCGCCGACGACGAACGCGAGGCGAACCCGACGTCCTTCAAGTTCCTCCAGATGGCACATGCCTGGAAGGCCAAAAAGGCGGCAGACCCGTCCGCCGCGCCGCTCTCCGGCTTCACTGCGGCGATGGCTGCCGAGCAGAACCAGGAGCAAGAGCGGAATGCTGCTCCTGCCCGGTCCAAGCGCCGCGACGATGCGATGGAGGTCGACGACGACGGGAGCAGCGACGTCGCAAGTTCGCATGGCGGCGACTGAGTACTGAGTACTGAGTGCCGAGTGTGGGGTGCTGATGTTATGTCTATTTCTTAGTTGTTGTATTCTTGTCATATCTGCACAAGCCACTGCGTCCCGCGCCGTTAAGTTTGCAATGGAGGTCTTATAGCCTTATCGGAGCACACTGAAGGCATCGATCGCGACTGCCACGGCCGCTCACGATGGCGCACTAAAGCCATATATTGATCGAAATGTGAATCATTCTATAGGACACTGTACTTAGGCTTTTCATATGGCGTCTTGCGCAGTTTGGAACGATGCTGGAGAGATTCCTCCGACTCCCACATTTTACAAGATTTTTTCGAAATTTCTGGCGCGTCAAATCGTATATTTACGGGCTACAAATCGAGGAGGATACATCAGGTTAGTCTGTGCTGATACAGAATACAGGATATGAAAGTGAAAGAGGGGTAAGATAGTGATGTAGAAGGTGAGCTAGTTTAACGTCGAAAATCCGACTAGGGACGCAAAGGCGAAGGAGTGGCAGAGGCGGGTGGGGAAGGCAAGGCCATCATCCTGCGAGGCAGCTGCGCCGACACCTTTACCCTGAGAGGCGTCTTCACCGGTGTTGAGGGTTCGCTGACCATCTTCTGGACGTACGCGTCCGCCATCGCGAGGCGCGAGCGCAGGTCGGCCATCATGTCGTGGACGGGGCGGAACTCCTGCTGCTTCTCCTCTTCCATGCGGAGGCGCTCTTGGTGAAGATGGCGCGCGAGCAGGGCGAGAGAAAGACCGGACGAGCGTACGTGCTCGGCGGTATCGTCTTCCAGGGCCTCAATGCGCTTCGTTGCTGCATTTAAGTCCCGCCCTGCGACTTCGCAGCGGTCTGTGAGATGTACGAAGTCCACCTGGAGGTTGTCGTACTTCTTCGTGAGCGCCGAGAGCTGTACACGGGCTTCCACGCTCTCTTTGACGGCCTTCTTAAACGCGAGATCCTGGGAGGCTATTTTCAACCTGAGTTCGTTGATCTCTTTGGTCTGCTTTTTCGACGTCGCTTCCAAGCTTGTCAGGTTGCTCGAAGACTTGTCGTGTTCGACCTTTAGAATATCATGGCGAGACGTGACATCGTCGTACTTGGACTGCACCCGTGCGAGGTCAGCCTTCGTCAAGAGCGTTTCCTTCATCTCGTCCACGAGCTGCGTCGCAAGATGCCGGTTGAAGCGCCAGAGGATGGTGACGACGAGGAGCAGAGAGCGGGTGCACCTCACTCGAGACGAATGCCACGTCTCGCGGTACTTGATCCAAGACTCAGCAGCTGCTTCCCTAGCGAGCAAAGACAGACGGTACTGAGTATTAGCTTGTATCAGCTGCTTTGACAAGTCAGATTTGTCGCCCTCAGCCTTCTCCAGTTTCTCGCTGAGCTCCTTTGAAGAGACCTTGAGCAAGCTATTATCCAGACGCAGGTTGTCGCAGACAGTTTTTTGGTCCTTGATCGTCTGTTTCAATCTAGAAGCTTGTAGCTTAGCCTTTTCCAGACGCTGTGCGCGAATGGAAGCCTGGCGCCAGAGCACAAAGAACGAGAGCAGAGAGGTCCGGATGAGCTGGACGCGCTTGAAGCGACCGACAGGGTTGACGCCGAGAAGACTAGCATCAGAGAGGTAGTGAGCCATGCGCTTCAGCTGCAGGATTGCCTTGTTGGACTTAATTTGCTCGTGTGTAAGACGAGACTCCAAGGTGCGGGCCTGCCTCTCGTGAACTCGAGCCTGAGACTGAGCATCCGATAGTTGTCCCTGCAGCTTCTGGACATCTGAGGAGAGGGTGAAACGACGCAGGAATGTTCTGCGGAGGTTCATCGATAGATCCTGCCACTTTTGATGTCAGTTTAAAAATGTTTCGCAGATAGAAATAAATTACAGACGAGATGTCTGAATGTCCAATCGTAGAGCAACTGCGAGCCCGTGACATAATGCTTCGAAGGTGCAGTGAGGAACACGGTCACGTCGATCGCGCAAAATGTGAGGGCCTTTCGTAGTAACGTTAGGAATAGACAACAACCGATGCGAGGATGAAGCCTCTGCTCACCGCGATGCCTGGCACGATACTTTCGAAAAATGCCGACGCGGCTAGCAGGATAAACAAGGGAACGACAAGGCGGGATGCCCTTCGGAGGTAGTTAAAAAGAGCGGATTTTGTTTCCATCAGTTAGGTGAGGCAAAGAGAGTCGGCGGGTATCGCAATTCGCAGTAGGTTGGAGAGGAACCTTGCGAGCGCCGTTCAAAGCTCGAGTATATCTGGACAAACAAGTCAAAATAAGTACCGCGAGCTGGTCACATGCTCTGCTTGAGCCGGTCACGACGCGAAACTTGTCTTCATGAACGCGTCTATGTGGTCTTCGCCTTCTGAGCTATAGATTTGACTTTGCTTCATACTACGAGAGCTAGAGTGTGAAGCGCATCGTCGTTCCCATTGAACCACCGTATGTTTTTCTTTATCTTCCCATCGAAGCGATCGCAGACTTACTTACCGCTATCTCCCTGATAGCTGGCTCTCCGCCTTTCATTCAATTTTGTACATTTTAGAAGACACCTTCAAGGACACACCATGTCGCAAAGAAGACACCAGACTTCGTTTAGGTTTGAGCTTCTTCAAGCAGACCACGATGAACGGAATTTCGGCCCTAGACTAGGCAGAGCCACCGTCCAGCGAGCCGAATCCGACGAGCCCATCACTCTCGACGTCCTTACCCCTGGCCTCATCGCATCCACAAGCCGCGGCCTCGTACCACACATGTCCCGCGATAGCGTCGACCAAACGGCCGCCATCCGCTGGGTGCACGTGCCCTTCGAATCCTTGTAAGCATCGCCGGTCTTCTGCACATTTCACCTGATTGGACTCCGTAGTCCCAGCGTGTAGTGCCACGCATCGCATTCCTGTCTATCTGTGTTCCTCAGAAATACATTGATATGCGTCCTTGCAACAGCTTGGAGCGGCTCCCGCCCCCGCCAACGCTGCAGCCCGGCGACCACCCGCTGCACACGTACTTGGGCTTTAGGCTCCAGAAGCATATTGTGACGATGACGCTGAGGGATCCGTTCGATGGGAGGGAGATACCGCCGAATGGGAAGGACTTCGCCTCAGCGTATTGCATGAGGGGCGTCCGCAAGGTCTGCGCGCGAGATCTGGCAATACATGCTTGTTCTGAAACTTACTTTTTCTTCTTGCCTAGGTGAAGCCCGAAGATTGGCGCAACTATGTTCTGCAGTGCAATCCAGACGTCGTAGTGGCTACAACAGACATTCCGTTCACGCCTGGAAACCACTCGCAGAAGCGCACTACGAAGAGCATCGAGCGCTCGGCTGCATGGCTAGCAACGTTACTGCAACCCATATCCGCATCGGTGCCCTACGAGGACCCATCTGACAGCTCCGCGAAGGACGCCCCGCATCTCAATGTCCTGGTGCACATGGTCGGCGGGGCGAACAGCGCCGCCCGACGCGCCTTCTCCGACACGCTCCTCGAACCGCTGTACGCAAAAGAAGCTGACGCCGTCAAGCCATTCAAGACGCTCGACGAAGGTGTCGCTGGGTATACCTTCGACCTCATCCCCCTGCACAATGCCCTGCACGCCCTCAAATCCGAGCCCACAGACCCCGCCCTCCCCCGTGCGCTGAAGACTACGATCACCCAACTGGATCCAGTCCCCAACATCCCATCCGCCGAGGCGATCAAGCAGCTGCCGCCGTTGCTCCAGGCGTCCCTTGCGCCCCTGCCGCGCACGAAACCGCGGTTTGTGCATTCTGCGGGCTCGCCGCATGAGATACTCGCGCTGATTCGTGACGTCGGCGTCGATCTGTTCGACGCGCACTGGGCGCAGCGCGCCGCGGACGTCGGTATCGCGCTCGATTTCACGTTCCCTGCCCCAGAGATCACTACATCCGGCGACCCTGCGGCCGCGGGCGGCAAGAGCCTAGGACACAACCTCTACGACACCCGCTACACGCATGATTTCTCGCCATTCGCAGACGCATTCCACCCAGATGGGGAAGCCACGGATCCGCGCCCGGTGTGTCCCTGCATGGCCTGCTCCCCGGTCCAGCCCACGACGTACATCAAGCACTGTACGCTCGACGAGCCGTATCCGGTGCGGCGCAGCCTGCCCTACACGCGCGCATACCTCCACCACCTGCTGCACACGCACGAGATGTCGGCGCACACGCTGCTCGCCGCGCACAACCTCGCCGTGCTGGACGCGTTTCTCGCGGGCGTGCGGGCGGTGATACGGAGGGGCGCTGCAGAGTTTGCGAGAGAGGTGGAGAGGTTCGAGGCGGCGTATGAGGCGGAGATGCGGGTGTTTGGCGAGGCGAAGAGGTGCTGGGCGGAGGTTGAGATGGCAAGGGGGAAGGGGAGGCTTACGAGGGAGAAGGAGAAGCAGGAGGAGGATACGTTGGGGACGGCAGTCGAGTTGTAGAATTGCAGCTCGCTTGTCCCCAGGTAACATGAACGATCGTCGTCGACCTGAACTCAGAATCCACAACCCATCAGAGATCTACCTGTGCTCGGCCTCGCACGCCCCATATAATAATACACATCTACAAAGTCTCAGAATCTATCTGTCCGCGCCGCGCCGTATGCATCGTGCATCATGCGTTGGCTCTAAACCCACCTCCCAGGATCGCGACAAACGCGACGATCCCAATCACCTGCGCCGCCCTCCAGAACGTCGACACATCCGACGCCCTGTCCATCTCCGTACGCTTCCAGCCTGTCCGCGGGTGCTGGTGCTGATGCCCCAGTCCCGTCGCGCGCCGGACATGTGGAGACGAGAACGGATCCATGTGCGGCGGTGGAGGCGGGGGCGATCGCTGCTGCTGGTACGCCTGGTAATCCTGCGGATGTCCTTGGGCTTGCCGCCGTCTCGGGTGCTCCGCCCATGCGTGGGTCGCGCCGCGCTTGCGCGTCTCGTAGGCCCATGCGCTGTAGGGCCGGCCCATGTCGTGGTGTGAGGAGGTGGGATGGCGTGGGGTGGTGGGCGTGTTGAGGGTACGGTCGTATGCGCGTCTTGTGCGCCGGGCAGGGATGAGATTGAGTGCAGTGCAGGAGAACCCAGAGCTGTGGATGCTTACCGCTGTCGGTCATCTACAAGTATTGAGTAGGCTTCGCTGACGGCGTGGAATTTCTCCTTTGCGCCGGGCTCTTTGTTCACGTCGGGGTGGTATTGCTTGCTGAGCTATATTGGCTGGAGTTGTCAGACGCGTCGCTCGCCGTTAGGCAAGAACAGCACGAAGCAAACCTTGTAGAAGTTCGACTGTTATGAATTGATGGTAAGTTTATGATTAAGGATAGTGCTTGGGCGAGGCGAAGTTACCTTGATCTGGTTCTTCGTCGCATTATGCGGTATTGATAGTGTCTCGTAGTGATTTGCATGCCGCACGCGACTTGTTGAGAGCGAACGATTGGGTGACGACTTCTTGTGTATTTCACGTGGTGCTTGGAAGGGAGAGGATATGACACCAGTCGTCAAGTACCGGACGCGGACCATGGTCGGAGAGAAGAGCTGCTGTAAGTAAATGACGACGAATGGAAAGCAGCGCTCCAGTGTGTGATCTTATCAGATAACCGGCTTGTAGTAGTCGAGTCGAGACTGGCAGGCTGACAAAGGGCTCAGCCGCACAACTTGATCCCCATCTCTTTCTACCCTTCTCCATACACTCTTCCCATGGTGCGTATGGTTTCTGGAGTCGCGAGCACTGAGCAATCTTACTTACGGGTTTGATATAGTCCACCAACTGCAGACGGCGTCTCATTCGCGACTTCAAGCGGCTGTCCAGCGACCCGCCCGGTGGGATCTCCGGGAGCCCATGCCCTGACAACATCATGCTCTGGAACGCAGTGATCTTTGGGCCAGGTACGTCCGAGGCGACACAGTGCACACCGCCGCCCCCTCTGATATAGCGAATGCAGCGGAAACGCCTTTCGAAGACGGCACCTTCAAGCTCCTGCTCACCTTCGACGAATCATACCCGAACAAGCCGCCCACCGTCAAGTTCCTCTCGCGGATGTTCCACCCAAACGTCTACGCGAACGGCGAGCTCTGTCTTGACATTCTCCAGAACCGCTGGTCCCCGACGTACGACGTCGCAGCCATCCTCACGAGCATTCAGAGTCTCCTGCATGACCCGAACCCCAACAGTCCTGCAAACGCGGAGGCTGCGCAGTTGTACCGCGAGAACATGAAAGAGTACGTGCGCCGCGTCCGCGCGACCGTCGAGGAGAGCTGGCTGGAGGAAGAAGAGAAGGCAGCTGTGGAGAAGCAGGACGCAGAGGCTGCTGCTGCTTAGCATCGCATCAGGCGTCCTCAACTTCGCGGACACTTGATCGATCTGCTGGGTCTCGCACGGTATCGTCTCTGGCTCGTTTATCTCGCATACAGGGAATCTGGTAGGGCAGATGGGGTTGTGGTATCTGGGTTTTCCGACGTCAAAACTTCGGGTATTCGGTCTCGTCTGGATCGCTCGCCTTTCTTCCTGGTGTGTCACCTGTTCCCTATTCACTTATTTCAGAATTGCGTGCTGACGTGGTTCGCTGGGATGTAGGATTATATCCCCTTTGTTTCTTCTGTGCATTCTTTTAGCTCATCTACAGGACTATGGCCGCAACTGAATTCGTTCCTGTTGTTTTTCTACCACTTCCATTACCCCCATCCACATATGTAGGCGTACGCTCGTGTAAATGTCCCTAATGCTGTATCATCCCTATATTCACGCATCGTGTCTTCTCTCCTAAACGCAAACCCTCTGCGGTCGAGTGAGAGGCTCGGAATCGAGGGCCAGAGGCTGACACTGCTGAGTACGCGCGCGTTAGTCAAATCCCACGTGACCCCAACACGTAGAAACTTCGCGTCGGGCGCTTACCGTGCAGCCACACCTCGTCCTCGTCTCGCAGCGGACATCACCTGTCGCCCCCCTGTCTGCATCCCTACTCTCCGCCCTTGGTCCAATTTTATGCAAGTTTGTCACTAGATATGGTGAACACAACGACTTCAGGTAATGGTGTGCCTGCGAGCGGTGACGATAAGCGCAAAAAGGCCACCGTCGAAAAGGCAAAGGCAGCTCATGTGCGTTGTCTCCTTGTTGTGAAATGAGAATGCTTATTTAATTTTTTTTACACATATTCTCTCCATTCATGCTAATGGTTTCAACTGTGACTGGCTGAATGTGTCATACAGATGTGCAAACAGCTCCAGATGCGCCTCCAATATGCTCGTCTCAAAGTTGAGCACGGCTGGGTGGGTACCTTCTTCGATGAACTCAGTCCAGAAAATAAATGAGATGCGATCGCAGCAACGCCAGAATCTCAACGAAGTCGAGAACCTGTACTTCCACCACTCCGCGCATAAAGGCAAGCCGCGGGTCTCGCGCCCCTACAAAACCAATCAGTCCGTCCCATCCCCTCTCTTCGCCACCACCTCGCTCCATCCAAGCTCCAATTCCGCGCCCTCTTCATTACCTGTGCAAAATTCAAGCGGCGCATCTCCCCTGCAGAGTCAAGTATTAGACGTGAACATGTTCCCGGGAAAGAGTGAGCCGGCGCCACCCTCGCTGCCGTCGCCCATGCAGACAGATCCAGGGCCTGCGCCTTCGTCCATACCGCGGCAAAATGATTCGCAGAGTACCTCTGCATCTCAGGCAGCAGCTGCAGGTCCGGTAGAAACGCAGTCGCAGTCACCGCCGGAAGGAAGTATGGGCCCACCTCGAGATATCCCGTCTCCTACTCCGACGGTCTTGTCCACAGGCACGTCTGACGATACGCATGCCAGGCGGACGTCTCTCGCCACATCGTCATCGACGTCGGGCGCGACGGACCAGGGCACCGGCACGGTGATGATGTCTCCCTTCGCGCCCCCACAAGCACATTCGCAACCACAGCTGCAATCACAAACTCACGCACAGGCGCAGCCACGGTCGTTCTCTTCCGCATCAGGATCTTTCTTCACTTCGTCGTTCACGGGCTCCGAGGCTGTTTATGCAGCATCGGCGTCGGCGTTGAGTAACGCACTCTCGCCTTCGCCGTTCGCGCCCCCGCCGCCTACGGCACCGTCGCCATTTGCCCCTGGGCCGTCTGGGTACGCGCAGCAGGAGGTCCCCGGCCCGTCAGCGCCTAATGCGTCTTCGTCTCTCGCTCCCTCTCCTCCAGCGTATTCCCCAAGTTCATCCTATAGCACAGCAGGCGTCGGGACTCCTTCATACCCCGGCTCTAGCACCACCGGCCCTGCAGCTGCAAATGCAAACGCGAACGCGAATCCGACCACGTCTGCCTCCGCCGCCCCAAGCTCCCGCCCACCCTCATCTGGATCTAAGACCTTCGACATCCCCATCGCGCCCGCCGCAGCGCCCCAGTCCTCACTGAACCTGAACACAGGCAAGCCAAATCCAAGTACCACGGGCATGGGCCCGGCTATGGGAAATCTGGGCATGGGTATGGGCGGGGTAGGCGCACCGCTCACGTACGACTCGTTCTGGAGCTCGCATGCGTCGGTGAGTGGGGGTGGGGGTGGGTGGCGCAGGCTGGGGATGGGCGTCGGTGTTGGCGTTGGTGTCGGGGTTGCGGGGAAGCCGCCGGCGGGGGCAGGGATGGGGATGGGTGGGGTGGGGATGTGAGGTGTAAATTACATGCTGGTGGGGCGTCGAGAGCAAGTTTGCTGCCATCTGTGATATACTGTCGACATCGAGTCGGCCTTTCTGCAGCCTCTTTTGTGTTGTTTTGATATGTGCTTGTGATCGTCTTTGCAGGTAGACGAGGTTCATGATGGTACGGTAGTGCTTATTTAAATTCTATAATGCGATTCGGATTTTACATGTATGCTTTCCTCTTACTGCGTTGTAACCCATTTATCATCCGACCTGGCGAGATTGAAGATGCGATGCAGTTACAGCTGTTTACTAATCGATAGGCCGTTTCCAAAAATAATTCCATACAGATGGTGAAGAGCGTTCTGGAGGCGGAGAATGTCGGAGATCACGGTTGCCGACATGCCAGAGCACTGCTTTCCCCTTCGCATGTGGCTGGCTGTGGCTGCATGCTGCGAGATTGCAACTCAGAACATCTCTTGAAAGTCCGCTCTAATGTACCAGATTCTGCCACGAAAGGCCTATCGATTAGTAAACGGCTGTACCTGCCGTCAATTGTCTATACGACGCGAGCTGGTATGTAAGTAGTCCACTGAGGTGGGCCGCGGGAGCGCGAGTGAACTTGTAGATGCTTACCGGCCTCTTCCCACCTCCTGAGACCACACACTGTGCATATCTGCGAAAAACATCCCTTCAGCAAATTGGCCGTAGTCTCGCTACCAATCGAAGTCTCGCGTCTGCCGACCTCCTGTGTTCTCGGGCCTTTTCGGTTCCTGTTGGTCCACGTCTTTTCAATCCCTGTGAGTCGTCCGCAGTCTCGCAACATTGAGCTTTGCTGACGTCTTTTAAGCGTCTCTTTAGCATATAGACTGCTGCCTGGTGTGAAGAGAAGGGCTAAGCGCCCCTAATAGTGAACCAAAATGCGCATTACGCCGTTCAGAACTGCTGCGTCTCCCAACGATCCAACTGAGCTGCAACTCCGATGTCGCGGATCCTGCAATAATGTTCGTATCTTCCGCGGCCTCCCCATTCATTGTTAGCACCGAGTTACATAGATGGTCTTGCGCTCACCAGATGTATGCGCCTCGATAGGAGTTTCAAGGCGAACTGCGAGCGAGACGCCTAGCAGGTCGGCCGCTCTGGTTCCGTTATCATGCGTATTGCCTGCATACTAATATTAACTTATCTATGACAAGGGCGAGAACTCAAGACCGCCAGGCTTCCGAGTTCGTGGGCGTTTGGCCGGATGGAGGGAGAGCGCACGAAGGCGTGGTCCGAGTAGGACAGCCTCAGCCAGACGCCCGTTTGCACACGCAAGCCTTGAGGCCAGCGTCGTCCTTCCTTCTCCCACCAAGTCTACAAGCTATCGCACGACATCGAGCAATCCGAACACTTCCAAATGGCCGACGACCCGCTTTCTGAGATCTGGAAGGCTGCAATGAAGCAATATGAGGAAGAGACGAAGAATAATCTGAAGACTGCCTCTGCATCCCGTAATTCTGCGAACTTTTCCAGCGCGGAAGAGCTTTTGAAGGCTATAGATGACAAACAGAAGAAATTTGTGGAGTATCGGAAGCGGGGGGCAAAGATCAAAGGAGCTCTGGGGCCTGTACTGGACGTAGTTGGGACGCTTGCGAGTGCTGCTGGCGAGGGCGTGGCAGTCGTGAGTCAAACGTTCTGCTTGTCGATGAAGCTGATGCAGCCCACTCATGTCCTGATAGGTATTCCTGCCAGCAAAGGCCATATTCGTTGCTGTCAAGCTACTAGTCGATGTATGCTTTGCCATCTATCAATAGGATAAGCTCGCTGATGCAGACGCAGGCCACTCACAATGTCAAGGCCCACTATGATGCCATCATTGACATCTTTGAACAGATGCAGAGCTTTCTTCTCCGCTGCCGTGCCTATGTCAACCATGACAGCAATATCTCTGGTGACTTGCGGCGGAAGATCGTGAACATACTTGCTCATCTACTTTTGGCCATTGGGATAATCACTAAGGATATGAAGAGAGGCAATTTCAGTATGTCATTCATGGTTTTGTATGCATGCATTGTTCATCACCATAAATGCAGAACATTTCATCCGGGGTGTCTTCACAAGGAATAGTGATGTACAGGATGCATTGGCAAAGCTTGATCATCTCACAAAGGATGAAGGTCTGGCTGTCCAGGCAGTCATATTACAAGACATGAGGGAGGTGAATTTAGGAGTGAGGGAGATAAATGAAGGGGTGAAGCATGTGAACGAGGGAGTGAGTGATATAGAGAGGAGACTTGAAAGCACTCAAAGTATATTGCTGTTTATCTGATCTTGAATCAAACTAACATATGGTTTTAAGAGGATGCAGAGCTTCACAAATACCACTCTTGGCTTGCTGCTCCTGATCCTTGGATTAATCACAATGCAGCATATGAAAAACTTCATGACCAGGGTACTGGACAATGGATTTTCCAGGATCAGAGATTTGTGAAGTGGCTAGGTGGATCTCATTCTTCTTTGTGGTTGTATGGAATGCGTGAGTCTAATCAATTACATTTTCATGATTCTGAGACTAATGTATCACTTCAGCTGGTGGTGGCAAAAGTGTCCTTTGGTAAGTCCTTTGAGCTTTTCCATGGTTTCCCTCTCAGCTGAGTGATAATAGTTCAACCATTATCAAAATGCTGCTCGTGTATACTGAGTCTAGGAAATCTTGTGCTCTGGCTTTCTTCTACTTTGATTTCAAGAATGTATCAAAGCAGAACTTTGATGGCTTGCTTCGATCTCTTCTTGAGCAACTCTCTTCTCAGAGTCTTGAAGCTTCTGCTGCATTGAAGAAATTCTATACCAAGCATAGCAATGGTTGTAGGCAGCCTAGCCTTCATGATTTACAGATTACTCTTGGAAATGTCTTGAAGCACTTTGATGCTGCCTATATTGTTCTTGATGCTCTGGATGAATGTCACAAAGATGACAGGGATAGACATCTGCACTCCTTTGTTGCAATGCTGAATGCTCAAAATTCTGTGCATTTTCTGATTACTAGTCGCAATGAAGCTGATATTCAAGAGTGCTTGGACACATATAATACTCATGTCGTCAATCTGGGTGACACATTGATACACAAAGACATTGAAGCATATCTGTCTACTGTACTTCAGCAAGAAAGACATTTCAGAAAATGTAGTGACAATATCAAGCAGGAGATAAGAGATGTCTTACTCACCAAAGCAAATGGAATGTAAGTAGAGCCATGGGATTTTTGTAATTGACATGCTAAATGCCACTTTAGGTTTCTCTGGGTAGAATGCCAATTAAAAGAACTAAAGAAATACTGTGGAATACCTGGATTGAGAAAAGCTCTTCACAATTTGCCTCCAACATTAGAGGAAACATATGCAAGGATATTGAGCAAAGAAAACTGTAAAGATACAGAAGTATTGCATCTGATGCTGAGCTGGATTGCCTTTGCTATAAGACCTCTCACAAGCAATGAGCTTTATGCAGCAGTAAAGCTATCCTTTGACGAGATCCACTCTGAAAGAGCTTGTCATTTTTTGCCTTTATATCTTCATAGCATGCTAGAACCCATCTCAAGTCTGGTCATTGTATCAGATGGTGTCATAAAGTTCTGCCACTTTTCTGTCAAGGAATATATTATTTCTGATGTTGTTACAAAAGAATATTATCATACTGATCTATCATCATCTCATACTATGATTGCTAAGAGCTGTCTGTGGTTCTTGCTACAGCCCAGGACAAATCATACTGTAGTCAAAAAAGACAGTGATACTGTCAATACAGCAGAGATAATACCTTATATCAGAGATTATATTCTGAGACATGTTCAATGGGCAGTAATAGGTGCAGAAGATAGATTACACAGCTACATTCTCAGATTCTACAAAGAAGAGAAACCATATGCAATAGGTCATGATATCTGTAGCATTCTTGGTAGTATTACAGATGTTGGTTCACATTCTCCAGCCTGGTGCATGAGTGTCATAGATAGACCAGACATCTTAAATTTTTTGCATGTCAATGAAATCATAGATGAGTCAGACATAGATTGTGCTTTACATGCTGCAATAGCAAATAAGAGCAAAGGCTCATTTCAATGGCTGATTGATCATGCACTTGATATCAATACACTGCTTTGTCATGAAACACCACTAACAAGAGCTTTTGACATGGAAGACATCCAGATGGTCAAGTGTTTGCTTGAGAAGGGGGCTGATGCCAGCACCCAAGCTGGTTACTATGGAAATGCTCTTATAGCTGCATCATATAGAGGTTGCACAACTCTTGTTGAGATCATGCTTGAGAAAGGGGCTGATGTCAGTGCACAAGCTGGTGACTATGGAACTGCTCTGATAGCTGCATCATGGAGTGGCCACACATCACTTGTTGAGATCCTTCTTGAGAAAGGAGCTGATGTGAATGCACAAGCTGCCAGTGGTGACTATGGAACTGCTCTGATAGCTGCATCATCTGCAGGCCACACATCACTTGTTGAGATTCTTCTTAAGAAAGGAGCTGATGTGAATGCACAAGCTGGTGACTCTGAAACTGCTTTGATAGCTGCATCATCTGCAGGCCACATGTCACTTGCTGAGATTCTTCTTGAGAAGGGAGCTGATACCAATGCACAAGCTAATTTTTATGGAACTGCTCTTATAGCTGCATCATCTGGAGGCTACACATCTCTTGTTGAGCTTCTGCTTGAGAAGGGGGCTGATGTGAATGCACAATCTGGTCATTATGGAACTGCTCTCATAGCTGCATCACAGAGGGGCCACATGTCACTTGCTGAGATTCTTCTTGAGAAGGGAGCTGATACCAATGCACAAGCTAATTTTGATAGAACTGCTCTTATAGCTGCATCATCTGGAGGCTACACATCTCTTGTTGAGCTTCTGCTTGAGAAGGGGGCTGATGTGAATGCACAAACTGGTCACCATAGAACTGCTCTCATAGCTGCACTACTTAGAGGTCACAAATCTCTTGCTGAATTTCTGCTTGAGAAGGGGGCTGTCGTTGATACACAAATTGTTTACTATAGAGATGCTCTCATAACTGCATCATATAGAGGTGACACATCTCTTGTTGAGAAGCTGCTTGAGAAGGGGGCTGATGTGAATGCACAAGCTACTCGCTATGGAGCTGGTCTTGGATTTATATGTGGAGACTACACATCTTTTCTTGAGAGTGTTTTTGGGAGTAAGGTTGTTGACAATGCTGATGACTGTGGAACTGCTCTCATAGCTGCATCATGTGGTGGCCACACATCACTTGTTGAGATTCTTCTTGGGAAGGGAGCTGATGTGAATGCACAAGCTGGTGACTATGGAACTGCTCTGATAGCTGCATCATGTAAAGGCCACACATCACTTGTTAATATTCTGCTTGAGAAGGGGGCTGATGTTAATGCAGAACCTCGTGCCTATGGAACTGCTCTCATAGCTGCATCATATAGTGGCTACACATCACTTGCTGAGATTCTTCTTGAGAAGGGAGCTGATGTGAATGCACAAGCTGGTGCTCATGGAACTGCTCTGATAGCTGCATCATGTAAAGGCCACACATCACTTGTTAATATTCTGCTTGAGAAGGGAGCTGATGTGAATGCACAAGCTGGTGCTCATGGAACTGCTCTTATAGTTGCATCATCTAGGGGCCACACATCTCTTGCTGAGATTCTGCTTGAGAAGGGGGCTGATGTGAATGCACAAGCTGGTTATCATGGAGCTGCTCTCATAGCTGCTTTTTATGAAACTGCTCTTATAGCTGCATCATCTGGAGGCTACACATCTCTTGTTGAGCTTCTGCTTGAGAAGGGGGCTGATGTGAATGCACCAACTGGTCACCATAGGACTGCTCTCATAGCTGCATCATCTATGGGCCACCTATCTGTTGCTGAAATTCTGCTCAAGGAGGGGGCTGATATTGCTGTACAAGCTAAATATTATGGCAATGCAATTAAGGCTGCAGGTCATAATCAAGAGATGATTGAGCTACTGCAAAGATATGGTGCCCAACAACAGAAGATACAGGTATGTCCAAACCATTTCAGCTTTGTTGAGTAAGTATGCAGACCAGACTGACATCTTCTAATATAGAGGAACCATATTTTCAACAATGTTCTGTACCCTAACTGATCAATCTTGTGTTTGTTGGTTTGTTCTTGTTACCTACCATGCATATATGTAGTACAATCAATAAGTCAACTGAAAAAGTGTCCAGCTGATATAAATGTATGTATACACATGGGTACGGTATTTACTATATCACACATGCAGCAAAATATTATAAACAATATCAGAACTTCAATTCAACCCAAGCTATAGCTGCAGCTATCATATCACAATCATGCAAACAGGTTTAATGCCAACCCTAGCAGGTAGCTGAGAGGTAGATGAAAGAGAGAAGGAGAAGGATAATGAGACAGGCAGGGACAATAAATGTAAACTAGTAGTTAGGGTGTATTCATAACTTTCATGGCAATGCCACATGCATGCAGCAAAGCAGGCATTGAATATTCAACATCATTCATATCTGTATCCCAAGGATCCGGATGAAAGGTAAGGCAGACTGGCAATGGAGGGACAGGGGATAAATAGGTGGCGGATGAAGCATCAGGAGGTGTGAATCAGAAACGGAGTCGGAGTGTAAGCAAGGAAGTATGGTAGCGTGGTATATACTCTACTGCAAAGGAAAAGTACAGGAGAAGGGTGAAATCTAGGAAGAGAACCAGGAAAGCAGCTTGAGGAAGCCCCAGATACAGCCACCCGAGATAATGGGCAATGTCAAGTTGTCATCGAGTGACCCGAGGTCTATATATAACATGAAATCAGCCTCAGTCGACACACCAAATCGTGTGCGGATGGCGAACGCACCTAGCGCCTCGGCGATGCCCGTCACAACGCCAGCCACGGCACCAACAAGCCCCAGACCGACCCACCCAGCAACCTGCACCGGCTGCCACCCCGCCTCGCGCAGCCACGCCCGCACCGCAGCACCCACAGCACTCGTGTCACGGCCCTCGCCCACGACACCCCGTGTCCAGTCGTAACTCACCCGCCCATCGGCAATGCTCGCCCAGAACGCGATGGCGATGGCGAAGCCTGTCACGACAGCCGCGATGAAACCTGCCATAGATTTACGCGGGGCAAGGGGTAGCCCGAAGAGACGCGACGGGAGCGCGGGTGTGAGCTTGCCCCAGAGGCGGCCAAAGGTGGATGCCGCGGTATCTGCCCACGACAGACTGCGAAAGAAAGTCCAGAACAGTGAGCATCAGCTTTGGGGGAAGGTAATGATATACACGTACATCATAATGGACATTACTGCGATGTCCAGCGGATAGAGTGTCAACACGAAGAGGACGCCGATGATATACCAGATCACCCCGTTTGTTGTTTTCTGCGACGTTGATCTGGATGAGCAGATACTACAACATCTGGACAAGGAAGTGGCGCATACCTTTTCGCTCTCGCGCATGAGGAAGCCGAGGAAGCGTTCGTACATGCGCGCGAAGCGCGGCGAGTAGAGGCGGAGCGCATCAGCGGGGACGATAACGCACAGCGCGCCCGCGAGGCACACGACGACACGCTGCGGCGAGCCATGCGACGTATACAGCCAGAGCGTCAGGAACCCTGCATAAGTAATGCAAAGCCCGAAGTCAGAGATCCGAGACGATAAAGTTGGGGAAGGAGGAAGCGTTGGGGGGCGTGCCGTCACGCGACGCACCGATAGATGAATGAAGAGTCTTGCGGGGAATCTCCCAGTCCACCTTCTTCCCCGCCCCCGAGTCTGCCTTGTCCTTCTTCCCTGCAGTCCCGTCCCCGTGTCCGTTCAGCAGCCGCTGCTCAACCTCGAGCGCATCGTCCGCCTCGTCGATCTCTGCGAGCGCCTCCTTGCCAGCTTCGCCCCCCGTGCTCTTGGACACCCGCCGCCGCGCGCCCGGCCGGCGCTTGGCATCGCCGTTGGCGTGCGGGTGTGGGTGCGGGTGCACGTGTGAAGACGACGTGGCGAAGGCTATCTTGGGTGAGGGCGAGCGGGTGATGGAACGAGAACGAGAGGTGCGCCTGGAAGGTGATTCCGAGTGCGAGAGGGCAAGTGTGAAGGCGTCGTTCGCGGGCAGCGTCATTGGGCTGGTGTCGTTGTGGTCGTCGTCGTCGTCGTCGATGTTATCGTGCAAGACGTAAGGGCTGGCCCAGGTGAGGAGGGGGGGTATTGAGGAAAGAGGCGGAGGACGACCAAGGCGGTGAGCCCGGGGCCGAACGAGCAACGGACGATAAACAAAAACACGCGTCCGGCCGGCCGCGGCGCCCGGGCACACTAACGCTAGCACTGCTCCGGTCGGCGTTCGGCCGCACCAGACGGCGGCACGGCGACCGACGTGGCTTGCTCAGATGCTCTGACTGTTCTCTTGCGTTCCAATCTATGGTGCGCAATACAGTATCTATTCGCTACACACCCGAACACATCCGTGCTACACATCGTGGTGATCCTGGGCATAATCAGGTATTTTGTTCCCCAGCGGGGCAGGTCATACATGCGGCATGAATGGTAGCATAAGGCGTCGGACGTCTAGTACACGTAGCCCAGAATTTTGCCTCCAACGTTCTTGCGACGCGCCTCCTCGTGGTCGAGGATGCCGGACGACGTCGTCTACAATCGCAATTCCATTTCACATGTCAGCACGTCATATGGTGTCACGGCAGCGGCAGATCACGCACCAGGATGATGTAGCCGAACGAACGCGAGGGGAGGAGCAAGTTGACCCAGGACTCGATCTGGGGAACCTGCACGTTGAAGCGCGGCGAGATGACACCAGTCTTGTTCAGGCGGCCGTTGAGCTGAACAACGATCTTGCCCGAACGATGGTCGTCGACGATCTCAAACTCGCCAATGTAGCCTATGGGCAGATATCGAGTCAGCATCGATCGCGTGATGAGCGAGATAGAAGCAAGATATGAAGCGCGAGGTGAGTCAAGGAAAATGTAGTCCCCGTTGTGAACCCAGGTCCGTGAATGAAGCGAACAAGTGTTGTTTTGGTTAAAGAGACAGGTTGATATATCGGAGCGTTAAAACGAGGGGCGGGTGGAAGCGAAAACCTCGTCGATCGTAGTTATCACTCCGAAGTCGTAGATGTGAAGGCGCGTAACGGAGATTGTAAAGTCATCAGAAAGCAAGACAGAGATGCTCACCGTGACGCTGCATGACGCTGAGGAACTTGACAACGACCTTAGAGGAAGGCCGGATGAGGACCTGGCGCTTGCCGCGGCGCTCGGCGTTGACGATGTTGTTCTGTTATAATAACCATTGTAAGCAGGTGCATCCAGCACATAGAATGTGTTTCGACTTGCCAGGCAGTCATTCTGTAACAAGGACCAATGAGACACGTCATCAAATAGTGACAAGTGGAATCACATACGAGGACGGAGACGCGGACCATCTTGAGAGTTTAGGGTGCCGAGCGACGCGGAGGAGAGTCTGCAAACGTGAGGGAAAATGCGCAAGTGAGTACATACGTCGCTCGTCTGAGTGTCGCGCTACGGAAAGCACGAGTCAAGACGAGCCGGGCAGGCAGGCGACGCTGCCAGCACCGCGTCGCACACCGCACATCACACCTCCTCGTGTCATAAGAGGTCTGAGTCTGGGATCCGCGACGCGTTCTGTCTCGGTCCTGAGCGCGCGCTCGCCGCAGCGCCGCAGAGCATGGAAAGGTATTCACCTTGAGGGCCGAGGTTGGGGACGGGGACGAGGGGACAAGGGAAACGAGCTGGCAAAGGGAAACGATTTCGGGCGCACGAGCGCCTGCCCGATTAGGCAAGTGTGGCTGAGGACTGTACAGTCGACTCTCAGCCACACCGGCGGATGCCGTGCCCACTGCGCCTGCTATCAGCACACTGCGAATTCACGACCGACCCCAAGGTAATCCTCCGCCCCCGCCCTCCCTTTCTCTTTTCTTTTCTAGCTAGTTCAATATGGTGCGTTGCCTCGTGCTGCGTTTTCGGACGGGGAGGAAAGATGCTGATCCCGGTTTTTTCGTGATAGGGCCGCGTTCGCACCAAGACCACGAAGAGGGCTTCCCGTGTTCTCATCGAGAAGTAGTGAGTATCGATTTGTCTGTTTTCAGATGGTTACAGCGCGGGATGGCGATATGAATGCGAGGATGGTGTGAAAGGGAAGGAGACGGAGCTGGGGTGTCTACGGGAGAATGGGGCCATCAGGACACAAGTACTAATTACACCTTTGTTTAACCCAGCTACCCCCGCCTCACCCTCGACTTCCACACGAACAAGCGCATCATCGATGAAGTTGTGCGTACCTTCCGCTCGCCTCCGTTTCTCAGTGCTCATCTTCGATGCTTCGATGAACAGGCTGTCGTCCCCTCGAAACGCCTGCGCAACAAGATCTCCGGCTTCACGACTCACTTGATGAAGCGCATCCAGCGCGGCCCCGTCCGTGGCATCTCGTTCAAGCTCCAGGAGGAGGAGCGCGAGCGGAAGGACAACTACGTCCCCGAGGTGTCCGCCCTCGACACCACCGTCACGCCGCTGGTCGTCGACCCCGACACCAAGGTCTGCCTCGTCCCCTAGCCCGCTGCCTTAACCCTACTGAACAACTCTGCGTCTGCGTTCGAATTATACAGGAGCTCCTCAAGCACCTCAACTTCGACTCGGTCCCCGTCACGATCGAGGTGCCCGTCATCGCCGTGCCCGAGCGCGCGAACCGCCAGAGGCGGAACGTCCCCGGCGCGGGCCGCTAAGCGCGAGTCTGCTGCTGCGGTACGCCGCCAGGGCGTTGCAGCTGTGGGTACGGGGAGCGCGAGCGAGGATAGAGTATGTGCTATGATTGTCGTGCCATGCCATGTATCGATGTTTACAGTACGAGTACTGTCTGCCAAAAATTGTCTATGGTGCCGCGTTAGCGGGGCGATTTCCTTTCCATCTCCATACCTCGCGTGTTGTGCGCCGTTGTGCATCGCCTGCGCTAGCCGTTTCAGACCAAATGCATGCATGGAGAGAACTCCATATATCGCGGTCACATCTAATAAAATCGGCCAATGCACAGTGCACCGCGGAGGTGGTGCTGGCACTGGTGCATTCTTTGACCTCACCCAGGATAACTTTCATCACATCCTCCTTTCACATACATTGACAACAATGGCAACACCATGGGCACAGGGGTAGGGATATGCCTGCAGAGATTGACAAGGTGGATGATGCACACGAGATTGAGTAGTGGCTGCTTGCATGGGTGCACATGTGGGAATGCAGAAAGTCAGAGATGGAGAAGGTGGGCTGGGAGATTTCAAGTGCAACTTGTCATTGTACCATTGGTACCTCACATTACAGTTCAATCACTCTCAAGTGTAACAACTCTGGCTATATTTTACAGGGATTCTAATACTCTAGCTGTTCACATGAAGGCATTTTCTGAAAAGAATTGTTGTACTACATGTATGCAAATGGGTAACAAGGACAAAGACAAGGCTGGTAAGAAAGACCAAGAACATTCCTGACACTATCTTGAAAGATGTTAGCATGGTCTATATTGTCAACAAGATTCAATGGGTTGGAGTCTGTTTGACATACCTGAATTGTTCATTTTTGAGCACCATATTCTTGCAATAGCTGGATCAATTCTTGATTAACACCAGCAGCTTGAAGTGCATTGCCATATTTGCCAGCTTGTGCATTGACATCTGCACCCTTCTCAAGCAGTGTCTTTGCAACATTTATATGATCTTCAGATACTGCCGCTATAAGAGCAGTCCCATACTCTCCAGCTTGTGCATTGACATCAGCACCATTTCTAAGCAAGGTCTCAACCAGAGAACTGTGACCCCCAGATGATGCAGCAATGAGTGCAGTTCCATCATGGCCAGCTTGTGCATTTACATCAGCTCCCTCCTGGAGAAAGATATTAACAAGTGATGTGTGATTTATAGATGATGCAGCTATAAGAGCAGTTCCAGGATAGCCAGCTTGTGCATTAACATCTGCTCCTTTCTCAAGCAGCATCTTGACAAGAGTGACATGGGACCCAAATGATGCAGTAATGAGAGCAGTCCCATAATGATTAGCTTGTGCATTGATGTAGGCCCCCTTGTCAAGTAGCATCTCAGCAATAGATGTCCAACCTTCTGATGATGCAGCAATGAGAGCAGTGACATCAGAATTGGCTTGTACATTCACATCAGCTCCATGATCAAGCAGAATTTCAACAATAGATTTGTAGCCTTCAAATGATGCAATGACAAGAGCAGTTCCATACTCCTCAGATTGTGCATCAAGATCAGCTCCCTTCTCTAGCAGAGTCTTGACAAGAGATGCATGGCCCTTATATGATGCAGCAATAAGAGCAGTTCCAAATTGACCAGTATGTGCATTGATATTGGCATCTCTCTGAAGTAGCAACTCAGTGACAGATATGTACCCTTTCAATGTAGCAGCAATGAGAGCAGTTCCATAATCTCCAACTTGTGCATTCACATCAGCACCACCCTCAAGTAACATTTCAACCAGAGATTTGTGACCCCCAAGTGATGCAGCAATAAGTGCAGTCCCATAATCATCAGCTTGTGTATTGACATTAGCTCCTTTCTTGAGCAGAATTTTGATAATAGATGTGTGACCTCTAAGTGATGCAGCAATGAGAGGAGTTCCATAATGTCCACTGGCAGCTTGTGTATTGATATCAGCACCCCTCTCAAGCAGAAGATCAACGATAGATGTGTGACCTTGGATTGATGCAGCTATGAGGGCATTTCCATGTGAGCCAGCTTGTGCATTGATATCAGCCCCTTTCTCAAGCAAAATCTCAACAAGGGATGTGCAACCTTCAAATGATGCTGCTATGAGAGCAGTTCCATCACGACCAGCTTGTGCATTGACATTAGCTCCCTTCTCAAGAAGAGTTTCAGCAAGAGCTGTGTGTCCTCTAGATGATGCAGCTATAAGTGGAGTCCCACAACGACCAGCTTGGACATTGATATCAGCACCCTTCTTGAGAAGAATTTCAACAAGAGATGTGTGGCCTCTGGATGATGCAGCTGTGAGAGCAGTTCCATACTCATCAGCCTGAGTATTGATATCAATGTTTTTGTCAAGAAATTGCTTAACAAGAGATGTATGGCCTCCAAGTGATGCAGCTATAAGGGCAGTCCCAAAATGGCCAGCTTGTGCATTGATATCAGCACCATTCTCAAGTAAAATATCAACAAGAGATATGTGACCTTTCAATGATGCAACTATAAGGGCAGTTCCATCCAAAAAATTTTGTGCCTCAATATCAGCCCCTTTCTCAAGCAGAACCTTCACAAGAGATACATGACCCCTAGATGATGCAGCAATGAGTGCAGTTCTGTTTCTAGCAGCCCAAGGAACAACCTTCTTGGCTGTAGGTTGTATATTAATGATAGCACCTTTGTCTAGCAAATCCTTGGCCATCTGGGTATCTTCTGCACCAGAAGCTCTTACAAGTGGTGTTTCACCTTGGATTGATGTATTAATATTTAATGCATGATCAAGTAGCCACTGGAATGAGCCACTATTGTTCTTTTCAATGGCAGCATGTAGAGCAAAATCTATATCTGACTGCTCTATGATGTCATTGTTATATAAAATGTCAAGGATGTCTGATCTGCCTAGTACACTCATGCACCAAGCTGGAGAATGATGGCCACAAAATCGATTGCCAATGAAACAGATATCATGCTGTATTGTGTCCTGTTTGCTTTCCTTGAAGAATCTAAGAATATAATTATGCATTTTATCTTCTGAACCTATGACAGCATACTGAATATGTTCTAGAATGTGGTCCTCAATGTAGGATCTGATCCCTGTCATATCAGCAGTGTCATTATCTTTTGTTTTTGGTTTGTGTTGTAGTGAGTAATATATGGAGCTCTGAGCAATCATAGTATGAGATGACAATGCAGCAATATGATAATACTCTCTCTTGGTAGTATCAGATATAATATATTCTTTCACTGAGAAATGGCAGAACTCTATGATATCATCATCAGAGATATCAATCAGACTTGAAATAGCCTCCAGCATGCTGTTAGAATACAAGAGCAGAGATTCATCACTACCCTCAGGGTGGATTTCATCAAAAGACAGTTTCACTGCTGCATCAAGATCACTTCTTCCCAGAGGCTGCATGGCAAAAGCAATCCACTGCAGTGCCAGATACAATACTTCAGGATTTCTAAACTTTTCTTTGCTCAAGATCCTTGCATATGTGTCCTCTAATGTTGAAGGCAGATCCTGGAGTGCTCTTCTCAGATCAAAGACTGTGCTGCATTTCTTCAGCTCCTTCAACTGGCAGTCTACCCATAGGAACCTGGAGTCAATCAGTATGAGAGATTTAAAAAAATGAAGTATGCTTGTACGCACATTCCATCTGCTTTCTTGAGTAAGACATCTTTTATCTCCATCTTGATATTACTGCCACATTTTCTGAAGTGTCTGTCTTTCTGAAGTATGGCAGACAGATAGGATTCAATGTCTTTGTGTATCAAGGTGTCACCCAGATTGACAACACAAGTATCATCTGTTTCCAAGCACTCTTTGATATCAACCTCATTGCGACTAGTGGCCAAGAAATGAACAGCATCCTGAGCATCCAGCATTGAGACAAATGAGAGCAAGTATTTATCTCTGTCATCTATGTGACATTCATCCAGAGCATCAATGACAATATAGGCAGCATCAAAGTGTTTCAAGACATTTCCAAGAGCAATCTGTAGATCCTTCAGGCTAGGTTGCCTGAGACCATTGTCATGGTTCATATAGAGTTTTTTCAACACATTAGAAGCTCCAAGACTCTGAGAAGAAAGTTGCCCAAGAAGAGATTTCAGACAGCCAGAAAAGTTCTGCTTTGATAGATCCTTGAAGTCAAAGTAAAAGAAAGCCAGTGCACAAGACATTCTTGAATTAACATGGTCTTCCAACATCTTGATGATTGTTGAGCTAGTACAGCCTGAGATAACAATCAACACACATATAGAAGCACACAACTTACCATAGCACACTTTTACCACCACCAGCTTTAGTTATACATTAGTAATTGAATAAGTGCAACAAGTCAGAGCAATGACTTACGCCTTCCATGCAACCACAAAAGGGAATGGGTTGTGCCCAACCATTCCACAAATCTCTGATCCTGAAAAATCCATTTCCCAGTACCCTGTTCATAGAGCTTCTCCTGTGCTGCATTGTGATTGATCCAAGGATCAGGAGCAGATAGCCAAGAGTGGTATTTTTGAACCTCTGCATCCACTGTAAACCACAAGATGTCAGTTTGGTTGATATAAGATATAAGGCACAGCAGCATACCTTGAGCACTGTCAAGTCTCCTTCCTATACCATCCACTCCCTCATTCACATGGATCACCCCCTCATTCACATTTCTCACCCCATCATCCACATTCCTCACACCATCCAATGTGGCTGCCATGACAGCCAGACCTTCTTCCTTAGTGAGATTATCAAGCTTTACCAATGCATCCTGCAGAGTATTCTTCTTCAGGACTGCACAGAAAAAGTGTTCTGCATTGAGGGTGGTAAGCCAAAAGTTATGCCTTCACACATGAAGAGATGACATACTGATCTGCCCTCGATATCCCATCCTTATGTATTTAGTGACTTTACCCATGATAAATAATAGATGTGCCAGAATCTTCACAATCTGCGCCCGCAAGACATCAGAGATATTGGTGTTAGGTTTGATATAGATACGGCAGCGGCGAAGGAAGCCCTCCAGCCGCTCAAAGATGTCAATGATGGCATCGTAGCGGGACTTGACATCATGAGTAGCCTGTCGCACGGCCGCCTCATCAGCAAGGCGCTCTCGGCGGTAGAAAAGGGAAGCCTACCTCAACCAGCAGTTTGACCACGACAAACACAGCCTTCCCAGGCGGGAATACCTAGTAGGGTGACTAGTCAGCTTTGAGAGGTGTATAGGAATATTTTACTTACCACGGAAACACCCTCGCCCGCAACGTCAGCTAGCATCCCGACCACGTCCAACACAGGCTCCAAAGCTCCTTTGATCTTCGCGCCCCGCTTCCGATAGTGTCTGAAAGCTTTCTGTTTATCATCTATGGCTTTCAAAAGCCCGTCCACGCTAGATATGTTCGCAAAAGACTCGGAGGCAGCCTTCAGATCGTTCTCCGTATCCGCCTCATACTGCTCGATCGCGGCCCGCCAGATCTCCGAAAGCTGGTTGTTGGCCATTTGGCAGCGCGCGAGTTGCTCGGTTGTGAGTGAAGACTTGTAGTTTGTTCGACGACGATGGTGGTGGTGGGAGCAGGAAGGAAGACGCTGACCTCGAGGCCTGCATGTGCGTCGCGGGCGTCTCAGTTGGGATTGTCCTGATTGGGTCACACCTTCGAGCGCTCGAGCGTCTACGAAGTCGGAATCCTGACGGCCTTCATCCTCGTGGTATATCTGACGACATTGGTCTTCCAGTTTCCGTCCTAGTGACCCCACACAGAACGACCTATTTGCTAGGTCTCCCGCTCGCGGCTCATTTCGAAACACATCGATGCGCATACAGGTACTAACGCGGGACTGTTGACTTGGTGCTGACGATAGGTAGGAACACGTAGAGGACCTTGCATAGATCGTTGGAGACGCTGCTGCCCCGAGCGACGTGACGCGCAGTAAAGAGTGAAATCGAGGAAAGTGAGTCGTTCGCTTTATCAGCAATGCTTTGAAGGAATGGAGATCTCGTCTGAAGATGAAAACATCAGCAAGTTCAGAATGGTGAGACGGTGGACGAGGATTACTAGACGGACGTGAACGAACAGGAGCGGAAGGCCGACGCCAAAGGAGCAGAGCAGATGCGACACCGCGTTCATTAACGGGTGGGTCGAGGATCTGCTGGAGAGCGACTTTCCGTGGCTACAAAGAATGTGTAGTCCCAGAGCATAGGTCTTGTAAATAATAGCCAGCAGCATTCGCAATACGCTCTTCCACCTCGGTACCCCGCCGGCTTGCGTCGTATCGGAAGTCGACGGGCAAAGTTGTGCTGACTCTGACAGAGCCAGGTTGCAGTCGCGGATGTTCATGACGGACTAACATGGCCACGGGCGCGATGGGATTGTCGGAAGTCAGGGAAAAGATGCGGTTGGGAGGGATCCCGTGAAGGCGGATTCATTTTGTGATATGAGGTGCCGATACTTGCTGTGCTGCGGCTGAGTGCAGGCTAGGGGAATATGCAGACGGTGATTCAGAGAACGAGAGACGAAGATGCCTTGAGTCCCGACAAGCCAGAACTTTCGTCCTGCGTTGGCATTGGCAGCGCATATACACGGTCAATGTCCAGACTTGAAGCTTGAAGCTTGAAAGCTTGAACAGCAACGGCACTGTAAGGGTCACAAATGCGACACCTCGAGCGCGTTATTCAATGCCGACGTCGCCGATGTCAAGGTTGCGGACGAGAACGAGAACGACCGTGTCGTCGGCGTCGGCGTCACTATGGGTCTGTCGCGTTGGTCTACGCGCCACCCGACGTCTGCTCGTTTGCAAAAAATGGAACGTCCTCGTAAAAGCACAACAATGTCAAATCTAACATCTACTACCTGAAACCTAATGATAGCAGTTGCTGGCCACCTCTCTCTCTCGGCCCACAGCAGATACACCAAAAAAGAATATGCGAATGTTACGACGCAGCGCCCTCCTCTGCGGCACGCTGCGCTCTCCGGGCCTTCTTCGCAGCGTTGGCAGCGGCAGCCTTCGCCTTCTTTGCATCCGCCTTCGCGGCCTGCAGGAGTAGCAACCGTATCAAGGTCAGCTTTTTCCACAGAGCAGTAAGACATGAGGTGAGATAGCAACGCACCTTTTCCGCCTCTTCCTTCTTCTGCGCTTCCTCCGCAGCGCGGCGCTTCTCCTCCTCAACCTGCGCAGCACTCGGCGTGGACGCACCCGTTCCAGCCTTGTTCTTGCGCTTCGCCTCGCGTGCCTCCTTCTCCTCCTGCTTGATGCGCTTGATACGCGGGTCGAGGCTCAGCGCGAGGTCCACGATCCCGCGCAAGCGCGCCGTGTCCTCCTTCTTGCGGCGCGCGCGCTCCGACTTGTTCTTCTTCTCCGTGTAGCGCTTGTCGTCACGGCTGCAGCACGCCCAAAGTCAACATCGCTGCACGGGAAAGAGCTAGTTGGCGCGGACGTACTTGTCGCTGCCCTCGTTCACCTCCTTGTCGAGGTACTCGAAGCTGCGCCAGCTGTCAAAGTTGTACCAGAAGTCGTAGAAGCCCTCGACGTCCGCCTTGGCGGCGTCGTACACGCCGAGCGGGGGCACGGGCTGCTTGCGGCTGAAGCGCGCCTCGCGCTCGAAGACGGGCGCGAAGAGCGAGAAGAACGCCGCGTGCGGGTCCTTCGCCTTCTTGATCTCGGACGCCGTCGGCACGTCGTCCTCGAGCGAGTTGAACAGCGGGTCGACCGAGTCGAATTGGCGCCGCTTCTCGGCGTTCGTGAGCACCTCCATGGCCTTTTGGATGCACTTGAAGAAGGCGTCATCGTTTGCGTCGCCGGCGACGCCGGCCTTTTTGTCGGGGTGGTGCTTGAGCACCTTTTTGCGATCTAAGGGTGGCGCGAACGGGTCGGCTCAGGGCTGCGGACAGATGGAGGTGAAGTGGGTACTTACGTGCGATTTTAATCTGCTCGTCTGTCGCTTGGTATCGGAGATGAGAGAGACCGAGCACGGCATAGTGGTCTTGGTTCTATAGTAGTCGGGGGAAATTTGAGAAAAAGAAAACATACGGGCACAGATAAGAAGCGCACCTTCCAGTCCTTGGGGTCGAGCATGAGGAGGTGCTCGCTCTCCTCCTCATCGCCGACGCCAAGATCATCCTCACCATTCACACCGTTCCCGTTCAGACCCTCTAGTCTCTGGCGTTCTGCCTCCACATGCTTGTCGTGCTCCTCAAAGGAGAGGTTGTGCACGGCACGGCGGACGTGCGCGAGGTATGCGGGGCCAGCGGGGATTAATGTGCGGTTAACGAGGGCTAGAGCACAGAGCAGCGCAGATGCGCGCGATTAGATCAGTCGGAGGCTGCAGTAGTTTGCAGAAGAGACAACGCACGAGCGATGGTCTTGCCCGACGCGGCGGTGGGTGCCCAGTCTTTTGGGAGGGGCGGGGGGACGACGGGGAGGGCGATAACGTGTGCCATGAGGAGGAGGAGTGTCGGGAGTGTTGTGTGCAGCGTGCGGTGCGGACGCCTGCAGCAGCAGAAATTTCTGGCCGTGGGAAAGCACGTCGGTCACATGCGCCGACGCGCCTCGACGCGACTTTGGCTCTTGACTTGACCTTGCTCTAGTTCAAACAACTTATGCAGAACGCGCTCGCCTCTGCGTCCAGGGCACGTCGCGTACGTTCTTCCCCATCTCCTCCCCGAATACAAACTGTGCAGCGCAGATCATTTGCTGCGTCGCGTGTGCTCGCAGCCCTGGAGGTCGATGCTACCCCGAAACGGCCGTCGGCGGCGGACGATGTAATCGACCTGACGACTCCGACGCCCCCCAAGAAGCGCAGGTCCTTGACGGGTTCTCCTCCTCTTGCAAAGATGTGAGTATGCGAACTTGGTTGTCTGTCTCTCTATGACGTCTCGTCAGAGCACAGCCCGTCTTTGTCGGAGCTGTGAAAGAGAATACGCCCGAGGCGCCCAAATCTCCGACTAAACGGACAAGGCGGAAGAGCAAGGCAGCGGATGGCATAACTCTCACTGAGGACCCTTCTGTGTCTGCTTCGGAGGTACCGACAGAGAAGCCTCCACCGAAACCAAAGCCGGTCTTACCGCTGTTTACATACAAAGACTCAATACCCAATCCGAAGGTCATCTATACCCGTGTTGAAGAGGAAGCGGACGAGCTCGTGCAGGCTCTGAATGGGTACGTCGGTTTCCTTATTTTACAGATAGGAGCGTCATCGATGAGAGATGGGTCTGCAGGCCTGTTGGGTTCGACCTCGAATGGCGCGTAATCATGCGACGCGGGCCGATGATCGAGCGGCGCACCGCACTCGTCCAGCTCTGCGACTCGTCCATGATTCTGCTTTTACAAGTTAGCGCGATGAAGAGTGAGATGGTCTTGTGCGCCACCAAAATGACGCTGTGCTGACAGCTGGTTAGAATTCCCGCAGAAAGTCAAGGAACTCATCGAGTCGCCGACAGTCGTCAAGATGGGGGCCAACATCCGCAGTATGCTCATCCACTGCCACCATCCATCTGAGCACCATGCTGATCTAGACCATACCGAAAGATGACGGCATGAAGCTGTACCGCGACTTTGGCATCCTCGCCTCCAACCTGGTTGAGCTCGGCGGCGTCGCGCGGCAAGCCGATGAGCGCTTCGAGAACGCGTACAAACGCTCGATCGTCAGCCTCGCGAAGGTCGTCGCATTTTACCTGCACCGCGCGCTCGAGAAGGGTCCCGTGCGGACAAGCAACTGGGAGGCGGAGCTCAGTCGCGAGCAGATGGAATGTCAGTCTCAGTTTGCTGCATCCTTTCGCCCTCTGGAGAAGTGTTGACGCTGTGTGGTTGTCGACGGATATATAGATGCTGCTAACGACGCGTATTGTGCACTGATGGTATACAAGCGGTGTCTGGCCCTCGCGCGCGACTCCAAACGCACGCTTGTACCCGCGGAGTACACCTCGGACCTCTACCGCGAGATGAACCCGCCCTCGCCGCCGCCATCCACGTCGCCGGCAAAATCCATCTCCGTCACTGCGTCCGTGACCACGACAATCTCCACCTCCACCTCCACCTCGACTCCCACTTCTACCTCGGCATCCACATCTGCGTCGACTACCACCACCACTGCTACTGCCTCCGTCGCAGGATCCTCTAGAGCCCCGACGCGGACGAAGACTAAGGACCCGTACGACGACCTCAGACCGCCCCCGCGGCCGCAGGAGCTCCGCGCGTACACGTTCTGGCGCCGCGGGGACGGGCTCGCGCGGATATGCGCGACGCTGCGGAGTGCGGAGAATCCGCTCAAGGAGAGCACGGTCATGTGCGTTTCGAGCTTTGCTTCTATTTTCCACTGCCTTTTCTTTTGCTGTTATCTCTTGAGTGGATCTTGTTGGAATTTTGATCCTTCGTGATGGTATATACTGTAGATGTGGCTGACGCGGGTGTGGATACTTACAGATCGTACGTTGTGCGTGCGCTCGAGGCCGACCCCAAGCTCCCGTTCTCGATGCGTGCGCTGAGGGTGCTCGTGCAGATGGAGGCGGGGTCGTGGGTACGGCATCGGGAGACGATCACGCGGTGGGTCGAGGAGGGAAGAGGGGCGGAGGAAGATGCCAATGTGAACGACAGAGAGGGCCGATGAGAGGGGTGAAGGGATATAGATGTTGCGTGCAGGAGGGAGAGGGGGTATACATGTTGTATTTAGGTATGTAAAGTTGTTACAGATGCATGAGCGGTAATTGCTATTTCTTATTGGGTATTGGGTGTTTTGTCGCGAATGCAAAAGGTGAAGGTATGATATACGATATCCAAGAAGGGTGGTGTTAGTATACATCGAGAGGTGAAGACACCGATCGAGAAACGATTGGGAGTTGTACAACAGACGATAATATCGGGGGGCGTCGGCGTCTTATGCATGGCTCCGACTGTCACAGTTTCGCAAGATAGCTGCCGGGTCAGTAGAGAAATGAAGCTCAGAGCATGAGGAACTACAACGAAATGGTGTCTGGTCAGCAGTCGAATAAGCGCGCAAGCCATGACGTACCCGCTGCTGTGGCCAGCGCTTCCACAGCACATTCGGCAGGCGCCCGCTCCTCATGGCCTCGCGATACGCTTTACACTCCACGTACACAACCCCATCATGACTACACCCAATTCAATGGATAAATCAGCATCATCCACTCACTAGCCACCAAAACAAGCAAACAAACGACCCACCTGGGCGTCTCCTCCACCAGGTCCTCGAGCCCCTGGAACTCAAGAACCTTACGCATCTCCTCCATCCCGATCCGCACGCCCCTGAGCGCACCCCACACCGCGAGCAGCAGCAGCTCGTCCGCGAGCACGTACACGCCGCGCAGCAGCCGCGAGCCGACGAGGTGGTACACCATGCGCGGCGTCTGGCCGATCTGCGGGTGCCGCGCGACGGCGTACGAGGGCGGGCGCGTGTACATGAGCTGCCAGTTCGTGTGTGCGACGGGGTCGTGGGCGGAGGGGGAAACGGGAGGCAGGGGGAGCACCCAGGCGTGGACGTCGTTGGTCCAGCGCGCGCCCGGGGCGAGGCAGGCGAGTCCGGGGGTCGTTGTCGTGACAGTCGTGGTGGTGGTCGTGGCGCCGGCGACGGTGGTTGTAGTGGTTGTGGTGCTTGTTGGGTAGGCGGCGCGGTCGTCATGCACGATCGTCCAGCCGCGGTCGGCGTACTTCTGGAGCGCGGGGATGATGCGGCGCTGGTTGCGTGGGAAGGCGAGCGCGACGCGCGCTTCGAAGGTTGCGGTGGGGTAGAGCGAGTAGGCCGCGGCGTGGCTGATGATGTTCATCACGCAGGCTGGGCGGATGCGTGAGTGTGGATAAGAGAGGGCAGTCACTACTTCGGGACGAGACGCACTGCAGTGGAAGTTGAGGATCGGCTCGATGGCGCAGTCGAGCGCGGCGATGATCTGGACTTTGAGCATGTTCAGGAGCGGGGTGGACTCCGAGTCTGAGTCTGAGTCCGAGTTTGAGTCCGAGTTTGAATCCAGGTCTGCATTTGCGATTTCGTCGGCTTCCGTGTGGGCTGCAGTGGGCTTGACAAAGTCGAACACGGCTATGACGCCGCGCATGCTGTAGATGCCCGGCTGCAGCCCCGCATCCTCCATCATCGCGCGCGTCTCCTCCGCCTCGTCGACCGCGCTGTCCACATCCCTGCGCTGGCGCTCCTTCGGTGCGAATGCGTATCCGTCCGCCTCGAGCCAGCGCGCAACCTCCCGCACGTGCTCGATGGATACGTACGCATCGAAATCGGAGTTGGGGTAGAACGTACGATCGAGGAACTGCAGCGCAGAGGAACCCGAGACGAGCAGGCCCGTGCGCGCTTGAAGCGCGCGGAAGGCGGGCGGGCAGGTGAAGAAGCGCGCGAGGTGCTGGTGGATATCGAAGGCACGTGGCAGGTACGAGCGTGCGGCGGCGAGCCCACGCTTGCAGGCCCAGGACAGCCGGATGAGCGTCCGGGGGGTGCTGTAGGCAAATACACTGTCGATGATGATCGGGTTCCAGAGGATACGGGCGTAGTCGAATTGGTCGGGAACGCTTGGCTCGGGAGGATTACGGACTTCTGCTCCAAGATCCATGGTACCGCCCTGCTTGCCATGATGTCTCTAGGGAATTATCGGGGCTAGAGGATGAAGAACTTACTGGTGGCGCACTTGAAGCTGGAGTTAGGGTCGAAGATGGGCGCAAAGGCAAGCAAGATAGACGCTGGTGATCGGCTGCTTCGATCAGTTGAAGCGCCTCGTTCTGGAAAGGCGGAAATCCCTCACAATCATTCCCTCGTCTCGATATTTTAAATAATAATGACCGGCCGGAAGTACTACGTGCTCGTTCAACGTCGCAGTAGAATCGAAGGCGACACAGCACACAGCACACGAGCAACATTGTATGTTTAGTAGACGCCTCAAAATGCCTCCCGAAGTGTCCCCATATGCAGCGAGCTGCACAGCAGTCAAACGCCACCATACTACTGCCAAAGAGAACGGGTGTCTTCGGGCGAGGTCGGTAGTTGGGTCTGCTACTCTTCTGCAACTGGTGGCTGTGGACAGCCCTGCGCTAGGAGGTCAGTTGATGCACCGGGAAATTCGAATCCAGATCCTGAAATTTCAAAAGACTCCATGTGGGCTGCGATACCACCAGGCGATGTGTACGGCAGCCAGCAGGAGGACATATAGTGGCCTCACACGACCCGCCAATGGCTCCGAGCTCTGACGCATCATAAATGGGGAAGCGATGGCAACTCACGACGTGGTGGAGACGACCGCGTCCCTGGGGCGCGTTTGCGCGCTTCTGACGGCAGTATGAGGGAATGGGAGCCCATGGTGCAGCGCGCGCCGCAGCTGTGTGTATCAGGATATAATCTGAGGGCTTACTAGATCAGGCCGAGGGAACGAGATATCAACAGGGAACGAGTCGCTGGTAGGCCGTCGTGCGTGCAAGTTCCGTGGGCGGTGCTGCGTCGAAGCCGGGTCAGATCCGCCAGCACCCGCCCGCCAATGGCAAAAAAGAGAGCGACGGAAGAACTCGACACGTTTGGGGCGTGGCTCTGATGGACTGTCGCCCGTGAGCTGTGGTCCGGGGGCGTTGGAGAATGCAGATAGCGCGTTGCGCCATCGGCGGGCCATGAGAAAGCGGTGGGCCGCAAGAACGTGCGCGTTCTGATGCAGAGGATAAGACGCTGCCTGCGCCCCGGACAAGGGGACGCAGAGCAAGGCAGAGCACAAGACCCGTTCCTCCGACCCGAGCATCCCGGTCACGTGGTATCCGCGTGTTTTGGCGTGTTTGGCCTCTGAGGCTATATCTCTCGAGTCTGCGGGCGACGCCTCTGCTCCTTGTCCCCATATCTGCCTTTGCCCATGTTCATTGTCCAATACAAGCAGATCTCGCACGCATTGTTGTCTCTCATCCAATAACACACGCTCAGTGAGCGTCGTGGACGGGGCCGACTTGCGTGCGGCCGCTGTCTGGGACGTGACATTTTCTAACTTTTCCTCAAACAATGGTGGGCGCACATGGAGGCTTTTCTCGCCCGCTTCCCTTCTGACCCCTTCCTTAGGTTCTCATCGACGACAAGAAGTATGCGTGGTATGCTACTTCTCCTTGCTTTGCCGTGGCGCGACTGATCCACAGTCTAGCGAGGCTTGCATCAAAGGCCACCGCTCGTCATCCTGCAAACACAACGACCGTCCCCTATTCGAAATCAAGAAGAAAGGTCGCCCTGTTACCCAGTGCGACCACTGCCGAGAGCTGCGAAAGACCAAACAAGTGCATGTGAAATGCATGTGTGACGCGAAGGAGAAGGCGCCCGCCGCAGGTGCAACTAAGAAAGGTGAGTTAATGCATGAATCGGCTTAACTGCAGATGAATGAATCCGTAAGGGCATGGTCTTCCATTTCAGGCAGTTTGAAGAAGGTGCTGGCGAGCGCCGCGTTTCCCGAAGGCTTACCGGAAGCTCTGGGATCGTCGGTCGCACCGCGCACATCTTCAGAACCCTCGTCGGACTCTGACCAAGGAGGTAAGTTCTCCTTCTTCTATGCTCGCGCAAGGCTTGACGGCTTCTAGATGGATCCTCTGCGGCGCATGTGTGTACGTGCAAAAGTGGCGACGACTGTCACTGCTTCACTGCCCGAAATACGCGCCGCAAGAAGGTCGGACCCTCTGGCAGTACGGCTCCCTTCTCTGCTACTGGCCATTCCACCGAAGGCGGCTCCCATTCCCAGACCACTTCGTATTCGGCACCCATTTCCCATGTAGGAGATTTACGCCCTGTTGCTCCTCGCGCTCGAAACACGCCCTCCGACTTCGATCGCCCTCCCCACCCACCTTCTCATAACGCTGGAGTCCGCTCATCCCACGGCTCCAACTTCTTCAATCCATACGGGCGCGCCTACGAAGGGCACTTCTATTCTCCTGAGCAACCCGCTTTCGCTACCGACCAACAAAGCTATATAAACCAACAACTGAACCAACAGCTCGTCCAGTCTCACGAGGCGGCCACCGAATCTCGAACCCTCTCCTTGCCTGACATTGTCCCTCCGTCTTCCGAAACATCACTCTGGCCGGAGCAACACAACCTTGGCTCAGACGACATGACAATCTTCTGTAGCTGTGGGGACTCGTGCTCGTGTCCAGGTTGTGTTCGCCATAGGGGTGTCACCGCTTGGAATGCGGACGCGTGCACGACGACCATCGCCTGTCCCACATGCTTCACATGCTCGCTCCCCATCGCACCCACGACGCCTCCGACCACACCCACCGCGGGATTCATTCCGCCACAGTTCGAAGCTCTGGACGACTGGATCCGCAACATTCCGACTGTCAACCCTACCATGTACCCTCCGGAGATGGACCCAAATACCTTTGGCTTCCCCGATGCCCCGATGATCCTCGAGCCGGACGCTAGCCAGGACATGTCGCCCGTGAACGCCATGTCGACGGAGTGCTGTCGCGGCAAGTGTCAGTGCCTGCCTGGGTACTGCGTGTGTCCCGGCGACTGCTGCGGTTGCTGCCAAGGGTGCCAGTGCGACGGCCACGAGCACGACGCGCAGGCCGCTTGCTTCGGTGACGGACCGCTCGCGACGTTCGCGGTGTCCGGGGAGAGGACGGCCTGTTGCGGACCGAGTGTAGCAGGCGAAGGTCCGAGCTCGAGGCACGACGGCCTGCAGCCTCCACTCAATGCATCCTTGAGCCGCGTCTCGTCCTCGTCATCGCGCGGGAGCTTCGTATCGTCGTCGTCGGCCAGCCACTCCTCCCGCCCGCGCCCCATCCTTCCCAAAGCCTCGTCCACCAGCGCGCTGCTCGCGAACATGGACTCGCCGCCGTCGGCTGGGTACGCGAGGCCGAGTTGGTCGCAGTCCACGACGGACGTCTCGTCGCAGATGCAGTCGCAGGCGCAGGCGCAGCAGTCGCATATGGCGTATGCACATATGCAGTTCGATGACGAAGGGCGTGTTGCGCCGTCAGAGTCGCGGTCGAGGTCGGGTTCGGGGTCAATGGGGAGGACACATACGCATACGCAGTCTCAGTATGATCCTTCGTTTGCTCGGATGTTCTAAGGTTCACGTTCTTTGTTATGAGTTGAAGGATAATTATGTCTGGCTTGTCTTACTAGTGATATTCTTGTCTTGCCTTGAGCTTCATTGTGTGCTGTGTGGTCTTCGGTGGTGCTTCTTAGTGTGCCTTGGTGACATGTGGTGTGTGTATTCCATGAAGGAAATAAAATCTTGGTTGCTTGTATTCTGTATATTGGTGATACAGTATTTCTCTTGAAGCATACATGATATAATATTGTTGTAGTTATTTGAGTGATCTCATATCCTGCAGTGTTGTGTTTTGACTGAGTTCTGATGACTTACTGCTGCTGCTGTTCATGGGTGAGTAAGACAGTCCAAGGAGGAAAATGGGGAATTTATTCATGAAGATACACTATCTTAGAAACTGAGCAAATCCAAGAAGTACATACATCATACTACATGCATAGTGTGTAAAAGAACTGAGACAAGTACAGGAACATTGGCAAAGTCAATTCAAAGAATCCAGGCACTGAAAACAAAATGAAACATAATTAGTATATAATTGACAGACTCAGTGTGTTGAAATTACCTTCATCTCCTATTGCTCAGCTCTAGCACCATATCTCTGCAATAGCACAATCATCTCCTGATTATCACCTGCAACTGTGAGGGCAGTGTCACCATAACTATTGCATACATTAATATTAGCTCCCATGTCAAGCAGCATCTTGGCAATAGATGTGTGGCCATTCTTAGATGCCCATAGAAGAGCAGTTTCACTATCATCATGATCTTGCAGATTGATATCAGCCTCTGCTGCAAGCAGTATCTCTACAACAGATGTGTGGCCATTCTCAGATGCAATTATAAGGGCAGTCCAACCATCTTTGGTTTGCATATTGACATCAGCACCCTTTTCAATCAGCATGTCAACCACAGATGAGTTGCCATTCTGGGATGCATACATAAGTGCAGAGACACCAGCATTGTTTTGCATATTGACATCAGCACCCTTTTCAATCAGCATGTCACCCACATGTGTGTGGCCATTCTGGGATGCATACATAAGGGCAGTCCAACCATCTTTGGTTTGCATAGTGACATCAGCACCCTTTTCAATCAGCATGCCAACCACAGATGTGTGACCACTGTTAGATGCAATCATAAAGGCAGAGACACCAGCATTGTTTTGCATATTGACATCAGCACCCTTTTCAATCAGCATGTCAACCACAGATGTGTGGCCATTCTGGGATGCATACATAAGGGCAGTCCAACCATCTTTGCTTTGCATATTGACATCAACACCCTGTTCAATCAGCACCTCAACCACAGATGTGTGGCCATTGTGAGATGCATCTGTAAGGGCAGTACAACCATCATTGTCTTGCATATTGACATCAGCACCCTTTTCAATCAGCACCTCAACCACAGATGTGTGGCCATTCCAAGATGCATACATAAGGGCAATCCAACCATCTTTGCTTTGCATATTGACATCAACACCCTTTTCAATCAGCACCTCAACCACAGATGTGTGGCCATTCCAAGATGCAGCCATAAAGGCAGAGACACCAGCATTGTTTTGCATATTGACATCAGCACCCTTTTCAATCAGCATTTTAACTAAAGGTGTGTGGCCATTCCAAGATGCATCTGTAAGGGCAGTGGCACCAGCATTGTTTTGCATATTGACATCAGCACCCTTTTCAATCAGCACCTCAACCACAGATGTGTGGCCATTCCAAGATGCATCTGTAAGGGCAGTGGCACCAGCATTGTTTTGCATATTGACATCAGCACCCTTTTCAATCAGCATTTTAACTACAGATGTGTGGCCATTCCAAGATGCATCTGTAAGGGCAGTGGCACCATTATTGGCTTGCATATTGACATCAGCACCTGTTTTAATCAGCAACTCAACCACAGATGTGTGACCATTCTCAGATGCAATCATAAGAGCAGTGGTACCAGCATTGTTTTGTATATTGACATCTGCATCCTTTTCAATCAGCATCTCAATCACAGATATGTGGCCATTCTCGGATGCCATGCTGAGAGCAGTGGTACCATCACTATCTTGCACATTAACTTTAGCACTTTCTTTGAGTAGAGCATCAACAATAAATGCATGACCTATCCGTGAGCTTGCAATGAGAGCTGTTCCATAATATCCACCCTGTGTATGAACATTTGCACCCTTCTCAAGCAAGTAATTGAAAATGTCTATATTTCCATTGTTACATGCCCATATAAGCAAAGAAGTGTTTTCATAGAGTGTATGGATGTCAGCATCATGTTCAACAAGCCACTGGACTATGTTATAATGGTTTTTGTCTGTTGCAGGATGTAGAGCATCATTCAAGGCTGACTTCCCAATAGAACACTTTTCATACAATAATTGGAGAATGTCTAAGTGTCCTATAGCTGATATGCACCAGGCAGGAGAATCTGGATGAATAGCTCCACTATGACCAATATTACAGACATCATGCTTTATTGCACTTTGCTTATTCTCCTGGAAGAATTTGACAATGTAGTTGTACAATTTATTTGAAAACATCTTTACTTGCTGGATATGTTCCAGGGTATGATGCTCTATGTAAGACTGAATCTCTGAGACATTGACAGCAGCTTGTAATAGAAAATATAAGCAGCTTTCAGCCATCATATGAGAGCATAGTTCTCTATCAATATAGTAAAATTGTGTCCTAGCTCTGTCAGAGATGACATATTCTTTGACAGAAGAATGACAAAACTTGACAACACCATTGTCTGTTATGTCAAGCAGGCTGGAAACAGCTTCTAGCATGCTAGATGGATATGGAAGCAGAAGCTCATCATCACTCTCAGGGTGGATTGCTTCATAAGATAGCTTTACTGCTGCATCAAGCTCACTTCTTGTGAGAGGTTCTATAGCATAAGCAATCCAGCTCAACATCAGTTGCAACACTTCTGTATCTTCACAAATTTCTTTTCTCAGAATTCTTGCATATGTGTCCTCTAAGGTTGAAGGCAGATTATCAAGTTTCTTTCTCAAGCTTGAGACTGTGATGCATTCCTTCAGCTCCTTCATCTGATATTCCACCCAAAGAAACCTAAGACATAACTCAATACATTTGATTAAAGATACAAATTTGATGTTACTTACATTCCATTTGCCTTGCTGATCAATTTGTCCTTTATCTCATTTTTGATGCTGTCATTGTATCTTTTGAAAGAACTCTGCTTTTCAAATACAGCAGACAGATGTGCTTTAATATCTTGGTGTATCAATTGATCACCCAGATTGACAGCATGAGTAGTTTTCTTGTCCAAGCACTCCATGATATCAGCCTCATTGCGGCTAGTCCCCAGAAAATGCACAGACAAGTAATCATTTAGCATTTTGCTCTCCAGGAATGGAAGCAGTGATTTATCTCTGTCATCTTTGTGACATTCATCAAGAGCATCAAGAATGATGTAGACATCATCAAAGCATCCCAAGATATCTCCAAGAGCAGTCTGTAGATCCTGCTTGCTAGGCTGTCCAACACCATTGTCATGGTCTGCATAGAACTTTTTCAACACAGTAGAAGCTTCAAGACTCTGAGAGCAAAGCTGCCTGATAAGAGATTTAAGCATGTCAAGAAAGCCTGTCTGCTTTGCTGAGTCTTTGAAGTCAAAGTAGAAGAATGCAAGTGCACAAGATGTCCTAGACTTGGTGTAGTCTTTCAGCATCTTGACGATAGTTGAACTACTGACATTTGAGATGATCCTAAAAAAAACTAACTCAAGAACTTACCAAAGAACACTTTTACCACCTCCAGCTACAATCATGCATGAGTGATGACAATCCCAATGAAACACAGTACACATACGTTTTCCATGCAGCCACATTGAAGAAGGCTTCTGCTCCTTCCATTCCACAAACCTCTCATCTCTAAACAGCCACTGTCCAGTACTGATTTCAGAGAGCTTGTCCTGTGCTGCATTCTGGTTGATCCAAGGATCAGAAGTAGCAGCAAGCCAAGAATAGCATGTATCAAGCTTGATAGTCTCTGTAAATCACAATATATCAGCTTGATGTGGTATATAATAGTGAACAACACACCGTAAGCCTTGCCAATCTCCCTCCCCATCTCAAGAATTCCCCTCTCTGTGAGTCATAAGGTATTAGCCCTTAATTGTGTATAGTCAAGAAGCAACACACCATAGACCTGATCAAATTTCTTCTCCATGTGACCCACAACCCTGCTCACATGCCTCACCTCCTGATATGTTGCTGCCTGGACCACTTGGCCTTCTTCCTTTGTCAAATGATCAAGCTCTGTCAATGCATCCTGTACAGCACTATCCTTTGTGAAGACACCATGAATAAAATGTCCTGCATCAAGGATAAGTTGATTGAGTACCAGCATGTAAGTTATCCATGACATACTGAGCTGTGCCTTCTTCATCTCTCTGGTGACTACACCAATGATACAAATAACATGTGCAAGTATGTTCCCAAGCTTCTTCCGCAGGTCAACAGAGATGCTGCCACCGTGACTGAGATACATGCGGCAGCGGAGAAGGAAGCTCTGCATCTGTTCGAAGATGTTGATGATGGCATCGTAATGGGACTTGACATTGTGAGTAGCCTGTGGCGTAGCTTCCGAATTAGCTAGATAGTTTTAGCAGGGAAACCAAGAAACATACATCGACAAGCAGCTTTACTGCGACAAATATGGCTTTTCCTGGTGGGTATGCCTACCGGGACGTGTCAGCCACGGCCCCAAGCTAGAACATTCGACTCACAAGTGCAACACCCTCGCCCGCAGTACTTGCCAGCGGTCCAACTATGTCCAAGACAGACTTTAAAGCCCCTTTGATTCTCGCTCCCCGTTTCTGATACTCCACGAAATTCTTCTGCTTGTCGTCAATGATTCTCAGAAGTTCGTCGGCACTCTTAATGTTCCCAAGACCACGAAAGGCATGAGTGAGCTTGTTCTTTGTATCGGCCTCGTATTGCCTGATCGAAGCATTCCAGATTTCGGGAAATTGATCGTCGACCCTCTCGAGGTGCGATGGTTGAACCTCATCTTGCTTGAACCGGACCCTGGAACCCTGCTTGTTGTGCATTTGGGTGCGATCGAATTGCTCGATGTTTTACGATGGCTGGTAGCTCGTTCGATGGAGATGGGACGATGGTGGGAAGAGGAAGGAAGAGACTGGCCCCGAGGCTTGCGTGTGCATCGCGGGCGTTCGGCGGAAGCTGTCCTCCTCGGGCCACGCCTTCGAGCGCTCTTCCTCCATCTAGTCAAACGCCCCGAAGTCGGAATGAAGGCGGAATGAAGGCGGAATGCTGGTCAAGGTGAGCGTCTTCTTGTTCTCGTCTGGACTAATGGCCTTCGTCCACTAGATTCTCTGTTCCTAATGACCTCTATGGCACCGAAACTATCGATGCTTGTCCGGTATCTCCTTCGTAACATACAGGAAGACGGGACTCACAATGCACTGGTCCGCTACTGGGCGCGAACATCGAGCGCTCATCGCCCCCATACACAGGTCATCGGAATTGGATGACCGTACGAGATCCGCGCCATCTAGAGAAAGGCGAACTACAGTGATAGGCGCACTCTGGCCGAGTTCTAAGCATAGACCGGCAAATAACTTCAACGAAACAATCCGGCCCTCCGCGGAAATCCAGCACAAACCCATCCACTACGGACCGTGACCGGTTGACCCACAGCTTGCGAGTCTCCCCGGAAGCCTGTCCCTCGTTGACGATGCATTGCCTGCAGATAGAGATCATTCCACCAGGCAGGATCAATAGCAGCCTACACGTACCTGCCGTAGGCAGTATCGCCTGACGTACAGCTTGAATGAGTGCAACGGGTCAAGAGTTGTTCGTCGTGTCGTCGCGAGAGATTGGTTTCCCAGGACTTATGATTTGCCGCCTGGAGCCTGCGCGAAGTACCATACGACTTCAATGTTTCGACTAGGATATTCTCCAAGCTCATTACCGTGCATCGAATGGGATAGTATTCTCAAAAATGATGTGTTCTTGTTGTCCACTGACCGCGGCCAAAAACGTATGAGTGATGTATGTGTGACAACAAGAAAACGAGCTATATACGTCCGAAATGCCCACGACGGACTCCCAACTCCTCAGGCGCCCCCGTACCGCTCCATGAAGTCCAAATGGAATCGCTCGAGCGAACCCACATACTCCTCCACACCCGGACACAGACACGTCAGCCGATAATGTGCCTCGCCATCCTTCTGCCCAAACCCGCTCCCCGGCACGACACAGATCCCCGTCTCATCGAGCAGCTGCAGCGCATAGAACTCGTCCGGCTGCTTTCCCGCCGCGCGCGCGGCCTCCGCAGCCTTGTCCGGGATCGACAACCGCGGATACAAGTACAGCGCCCCCGGCGAGTCCACGCACGACACGCCCGGGAGCGCATTCAGGCGCTCGGACATGAGCTTCGTCCGCGCAGCGAGCGCCGCGTGCGTGGCGTCGGTCTCCTGCTTCCACAACGCATAACTCTCCTCGCCCGGACGCGGCGGCCGCACCATGCAGTCGACGCCCACCTGCCCGCTGAGCGGCGGGCACAGCCCGACGCTGACCATCTTGTAGATCAGCGCGAGCACGTCGTCGCCGATGTTCGCGCACTCGAAGTACCCGCCGCGCCGCCCGCACTCGCCGGTGACGCCCTTCGAGATCGAGTGGAAGGACACGAGCGGGACGGGCGAGTTGAGCCGCCGCACGATGTGCTTGAACGACGTGAACGGGTGCGTCGACGCGCGGTGGAGGTTCTCCTGGTACACCTCGTCCGCGAGCAGCACGAGGTTGTGCTCCTCGCATAGACGCACGACGTGCTCCATCGTCGGCACGTCGAGCAGGGCGCCCGTCGGGTTCCCCGGGTTGATGATGACGAGCGCCTTGGGCTCGATGCCCTCGTCGAGGGCGCGTTTTAGTGCGGCATCGATGTCGCGCGGCGAGGTCGCCCATTCGGACACCTCGTCGAGGTGGTAAGGGATCGGCACGCCAGAGTAGGAGGCGAGGGCTGCAGTGTAGAGCGGGTACTGCGGGATGGGGATGAGGATGCCGGATTTAGGGGAGGAGATGAGCATTGAGATGAGGAGGGAGACACCGGCGGATGCGCCGCCGGTGAGGAAGATGTGGTTCGGGTCTGCAGGGTAGCCGTCGCGCTCTGTGCATAACGTGTAAACATGGCATTGCCTACGTGCAATGAATGGGAACGCACCTTCGATAAATTTGGCGACATTGTTACGGATGAAGGGCACGCCCTGACTGTGCGAGTACGCGCCCACCGAGCCGATCTCGTGCTGGAGCTCCTTTGCACGCGCAATGACATCCTTGGGGAACAAATTGGGCGCGAGATCCATGAGCGCAGGATATTCTACCAGCGCAGCGATCTAGATGAAAGTGCAGTCCCGAATCCACCGTCATTCCATTACCCCGCATTCCCCAGAAGATTGTGCCAGCGCACCTGCCGGTTGAATGTAATAGGAGGCTGGTCAAGGCCCTTTTGCTGTGGGTTGCCGATGTTCGACGAGATGACCTTGTTGAAGGGCAGCCCATGGTCGGGCTGCTTCAGCTTTTCGCGGTACTCCTCGGCCTTGATCGCGAGCTCGCCGCGGACGGCATACTGGACCTTGAGGATGGACGGGTTGAGTGCGTCGACCTGTAAACCGCGCATCTGGAGTCTGGGGGCGGCGGGAAGGAGGTTGCGGGATAGGGGAGAAAGACGACGGAGGAGAAAGAGCCGGCTTGGATTCTGAATCATGGGACTCAATCGATGGCCGTCGAGGCTGGCCGCTTTTCTTTGCTGCAGACGCGCGGCCGAGTCACCCTCGCGCGGCCTCCTCCGCTCGGCTAACTAAAGCCTCCATATAGACTCGACTCGCTAGACATTCGACTTCATGCAGATGGTATTAGGAAAACGTGTAGCTCATGTTCACGACAACGTCCGCAGATGCAAGGCCACCACGACCGCACCGTTCCGCGCACCCCCCTCTTTCACCTTTATCCACCGTCCGAGCCGCGTCTCCTGCCCCATCCCTGCCACCAATAGCGCTGTGCTCTTTTTCGTTGCCGTGCCATTGGCGAGGCCCGCTGGCGGTTGTGTCCATGCGACACTGTCGAGGGAGCCCTTCGGGGGCGAAATGAACTGCAGCGAGTTGACGACCCCGGGCGCTGCGACGATGCTGACTAGTGTGAAGGATTTGAGCTTGGGATCGAGCTTCCATAGCCGGATGCTGCCTTCCCAAGACCCTGGGCGCGAGGGTGAGCGTCGGGGGAGAGAGGAGAGTAGTCCGGACGTACCTGACGCGAAAAGGTCCGAGTACCGCAGAGAACCGAGGGCAGTGATCCATCGAGGCGTCTGAATGAGGCCCTCCGTCTCTGACTGAAGCTCATTGTACCCATGCGCGACGGCCTGCGTGAATATGGGCTTCTTTTTTTGCGTCTGCCACAGGCATATCGATCTGTGACAGAAGACAGGTCAGAAGAGCCCCTACCAGGCGGTCGAGCTGAGCTGGCACGCACCCGGAATCGCCGCCGGTGAGGAACGTCGCCTCGTCGATCATGGAGATGCAGTCCAAGCTGCCTTCGATGTACTTCTTCGCGCCCTCGCGGTTTTTCCGCTTCACCTCCTCCGCCTCGTCCTCGTCTAGTCCTTCCAACGCTCCACCGTCGAGTAGCTCGCGCACCGAGCTCCGTCCGCCTCCTCGGAACACCAGCTGGCTCTCGTCGACGATCTTCCAGAACCGCGCTGTCTTGTCGCGGCCGCCCACGCTGACTGCAGTTTCCGCCCGCAGTGCATCCAGATCCAAAATAGAATCTTGATGACCAAATAATGTTTCGACGTAGCCCATGACAGATAGGTCGAAGAGTTTTATTGTCCGGTCGTAAGACGCGGTGTATAATTGCTGCGTGCCTTTCCGGAACGCAAGGGCCTGAACGAGGCAGGCATGTTAGCGATACAAACGAAAAGAAAGAGAAATTGAGGTTGCGTACGGAGATGGTGTCTCGGTGTCCACCAAAGCCTTTCACCCACTCATCCTTTTCCACATCCCACACGCCCACTTTACGATCCTTCCCCGCACTCGCCAGATACTTGCCATTATCACTGAGCGCAAGGGCGAGTACCTCGTCCGTATGCCCGGGCAGGTCGTCCGGGCCGGCCTTCTCCTTGCCCTTGCCCTTGCCCTTACCCTTGTCTGGGCGCAGCTTGGGGAAGGTGGCCAATTTCGTGCCGGTGTGCAGATTCCATTTGATGATGGATCCCTCTTTTCCGGACGTGTACATGAACTTGCCGTCCTCGGACGCGACCGCGGACGTGACAGAGAAACGGTGTCCTCGCGTGCGGAGCACAAGCGGGGCCTCCTCCGGATCCAACTGCGACGTATTAATGAAAGGAACAAAGCAAATGGGTGGGGAAAGGCAGACGCACGCTGTCGGCGACAAACAAATGCACCTTCCCTGCATGCTCCATCACATCTTGCTTCAGCCTCGCAGAAATGAGCTCCTTGTCGATCTCCGCCGCATCGAACTCGCCCTCCGCTGCCAATCACGGAACGAGAGTCAGCCAGACTGCGTTCGTACCACAGCGTATATACAAAAAGCAAGAACGTACCTAAGCCTTGCTTCACGGACTCGAGATACAGCTTCGCCAGCCGCAGCCGCTTCTCCGCGGGCGTCTCGTCCTCGTCCTCCTCCCCGCTCTCGTTCGGGTCCACCTCGTCCGCGCGCAGGTCCATGTCCTCCACGTCCCCGCCATCGTCCACGTCCGACTCGAGCTCCTCGTCCGCCGCGCGCGACCGTGTCTTTCCCTTGAACGCAGCACTAGTCTGTGTCTCTGCGCGCCCCTTCGCACCGGGCGCACGGGCAGCCTTTTTGCTCGCCCGGCCGTGCTCCGCGTCGCGGTCGCGTGTGGTGCTGCGCTTGCGCTTGCGCGTCTTGGTGGCGAAGAAGGCGTCGGGCATCGTGGCGCGTCGATGCGGGCGAAAACGAAGAGGTGGGAGGCTGAGGTTCGACGGAGAGACCTTTTCGAGTGCGCTGCTCTTGCTCGAGGACGCGGCGTCAATGATCTCAGAAATTTGTGGTTAGGCGGCTGTTACCGAGATCTTAGATTGAATGCTAAGCGCCCAAACGGCTTCAAGAGATTGAAGTCAAAGTACTGGAACGTTTGCTACACTATGTACACTAGTCTGTCTTCTTCGACGAAATAAATTTACCAAGTCACTCAAGAGAGCACATTGGTCTATTTTGAAGAACGGGAGAACACGCACATCCCGGTGCGCGGGGTCACGGGCTAGTTTCTCCTGCTGCACTGGTACTGACAGCGCGCGGGCGTATGGCTTTGCAAGAATGCAAGGTCTGACTTGAATAATTCATGTCGAGATCTTCACAAATCTGGCACACGGGACGCTAAACGGACGTGTCCGAGTTGACTCGTAGGATTCGCCATACGTCAATAACAATCGCTGCCGCAAAACCTGGATCTTGCCTTGAGTTTCCAGCTTCAACATACGCTGAGAGCACCGCCGACGACGACCATGGATGCGATAGCGACGTTTATTAATTCTTAGGAGGACTTTCCGAGCGGCTTGAGATTCAGTCATCATGTCGATCTGGCCCGGGCATATACAAGATCGAGTTAGATTTCACGGACTCGAAGGGCCCGTCGGCGGAATTCCATAGCTATGGCCACGAGCGAAGCAAGCATCATCACCTCCGACTCACGTACATTGTACACCCCGCGCGGACCCCAGCGCCGCCCTCCGTTCACCTGGCCTGCAGCATGCTCATCCTTCAAGTCGGCAAACTCCAGGTCAGATCATAGTCACAGCTTTGACTGCTCCTTCGCCGCCGCCGCCGCCTGCTGCTGCGCCCGCAGCTTGCGCGCGCGCAATGCCTTGCCCACGCGGCTGGCATTGTCGCGCCCCAGCTGCTCCGATATCCAGAAGCCCGTCTCCGCGATGGCATCGAGGTCGCCCGGGACTTCGTACTTCGAGCCCTGGAGCGCGTAGAGGATGTCCTCCGTCGCAACGTTGCCGGTCGCGCCGGGCGAGTATGGGCACCCGCCCAGCCCGCCGACGGAGCTGTCGAGCGTGCGGATGCCGGCGTCGACGGCGGTCATCGCGTTTGCGACGCCCATGCCGAAGGTGTCGTGGAACTGCGAACCTGTTTAGTCTTTTGATACCGCGAGTGCTTGGCCGTACTTACATGGCCCTGTGCGGTATTCGACGGGTTGAGTCGCGGGATGACGGGAAGAGGGAGACGGGCGCTGCACTTACCGCCAGTTTGTGTATCGGATTGGACGCGGTGACAACCTCGAGCATCTCGCTCACGCTCGTCGGCGTCCCCGTGCCCGTCGTGTCCCCCAAACTGACCTCATAGCACCCCATCTCAAACAGCTCCTTCGTGACATCCCTCACGACGCCATAATCCGCCTGCCCGCTGTACGGGCACGTAATCACCACGCTCACGTACCCGCGCACGCGCACGCCGTGCTCTCGCGCGCGCCGCGTCACCTTGCCCAGGCGCGCAAGCGACTCCGCGACGCTCGCGTTCGTGTTCGCCTTGCAGAAGGCCTCCGAGGCGGCGGTGAAGATCGCGATCTCGCTCGAGGGCTGCAAGTCGGGGTGTGCGGAGAGGTGGGCGAGGAAGGCGTCGAGCCCTTTGTCGTTCGGCACGAGCACTTGGTACGTGATCCCAGGGACCTTGTCCATCTTCGTCAGGATCTCAGCGGTGCCCGCCATCTACGAAGGGAACACGTTAGAAGCTATGTGGTACATTGGCGGGGTAAAGGGATGGGGCTACGTACCTGTGGTACCCACTTCGGACTGACGAAGCTCCCGACCTCGATCGTCTTGAGGCCTGCGCGCGACAGCCGGTTCACGAGCTCGACCTTCGTCTCGGGCGGGATGACGGCCTTCTCGTTCTGCAGCCCATCGCGCGGGCCTACCTCGACGATGTTCACGAAGTTCGGGTTCGCGGTCGCGTACGAGCGCGCGGCAGCGCTTGCTCGCCGTAAAGCAGTTGGTCGTAGGGCGGCTGAGAGCCTGCGTGAGACGGCGCGTGTTGCTGTAGAGAACTTGGCGGACATCTCGAACTCACGCGAAGAGGTGGAAATGAAGTGCACGAGGGGAATGTACGATGGACGAACGGAACTTGGATATTTGGTGCATGTGAGCGGACTGAAGGAGGTTGTGAGCTCCGTGCCGCCGCGGCGCGGTCCCATCACGGTCACCTGCCTTGCCGCAAGCCCCGATATCCCGACGAATTGTGGAGAGGAACGATGCAGACCTTGTCTTTTTTGTCTTGAAATGTAGTACTGTATTGTCTATGATAGAGGATATATTCAAACAAACGACAGAGGGAGTGACAATCTATGTTAGCAAGTCCGAGATCGACTACAAGGTCGTGATACAACATCGGTGTGCTGGTTGTACAAGAACAGGATACACGTTTTTGACTTCACAACCTGCAGGAGAGAATGCGACTAGAATCTCAGCCCTGGCCCTCCTCATTCCCATATGCATTGCTCTTGTGCTTCGGCGTGAACGTCCACGCTTCCGGCGCAGGACCCAAAAACATCTCCGAGATCTTGACCCAGTCGCGGCTGTCGCTGCTCGCCAGCAGCGTTTCTGGTAAACATCACAGGCACCATGAGTTACCGGTGTATGATACGTATCAATACAAGTGCACTCACCGAGCTCGTCACGCCCGCGGAAGAGCGGCGCACGGTCGTTGATGCGCCCCGGGAGGGTCTCGAGGAGGCCGATGGGGACGTAGCGGTATTGGAAGGAAAGTGCTTCACAGAGGTAACGCCGCGTGGTGTTCACACCGGCTGTATCTGAGCCAAAGTGACTAGACGATGTGTCAACGTCGTATCCCCCAAAAAGCAGGAGCGGAAGGACTCACTTCAAACCGAATTCCGCGTACTGGACCCAGCATGAAGTCAGGTCAGGCTATGTACAGCAAAATTGGGTGATACCACGAACCTTCCTGATTCCCTCCAGTCGCTCTCGAGAGCTGATATCCCACTCTCTGTGCTCCTTGATCTCTGTGAATATCCAGGGTTTGATGAGGGCGCCACGCGCTACCATGACACCGTCGACACCGCTCTTGTCGATTGCGGACCAGTAATCTTGGGATGAGAAGCAGTCGCCGCCGCCGAAGATTGGGACACGCGGCACTGGGCATGACAATGAGTACGGGTGATGGCGAGGCAGTATGGTTGCAAGACTCACGGTCTTCCTCCGCTTCACGTGCTCGGACGGCCTCGACGCATTCTTTGATATAATCCCAGTCGGCGAGCTTGGCATATCGCTGCTGTCTCGTGCGTCCGTGCAACTACAGACATCATGGTGATAAGAGCATTGCGTTGAACTTGACGAACGAGCTTCACTCACGGTCATCGCGGAGATGGAGCGTTCGGCGCTCAAGCGAGGCATCAGTTTATGAGCGGTATTCTTTCCCTCCTTCACACCGGTACGGAGTTTCACAGTGAGAGGTATCGCGCCCAGGGCCCTGTTCATTCCCGTCAGAATCTTGGACAACCGTCCAGGAGCGTCCAGCACTGGAAGGAGTATGAGTAAGAATGTCCAAGTCTTGAATTCGCACACAAAACACTTACGTGCTGAACCACTGCCCGTGCGGAAAACAAGATCAATGGGGCATCCACAGTTGAGATCAACAAAGTCAACCCCATCACCGCATTCCTTTGCGATGACCTCTGCGCACGAGACAAGGGACGCAGGTTTGCTGCCTGCAATCTGGATACCGAAGGTCTTTTCGTCAGGATGACGGCGAACGAGCGACCACTCCTCCTTAGAGCCAGAAAGGAATGAGTTTGCCAGGCCCACTGTGAATTGGATGGTGAGACCATGTTCGTCGAAGAGAAGAGTTCGAGATACTCACTTTCACCGCAGGTGATGTCGGCGCCATAACCAACACATAGGCGCCTGAAGGGCTGGTCGAAATATTACTTTTGGCTGTTGAACAGGCCAGCAGAGAACATACCAGATTTCCGACGGTAGTTAGAGGCGCCAGGTCTTTGGAGCGCTGTTAACAGGGTATCTGGGTGCTGGTCTGAAGCCACACTCACATGTCTTTCCAGACCAATTCAACCGCTTTTTCTCCGGCAAACGTATGGGCACATCTGGCGTATCTGCTTGAGCCTCTATTTCCTCCGCAGATGGCTTTGCAGCCTCTGGCGCGGTGACTGTCCCATTTTCTGCAGGCGACTGTTCGGATTCGGCAATGATGACGGCAGGCTTTGGCTCCCCCGCGGACTCGGAGGCTTTCTTGGCCTCTCGCCTCGCCTCTTCCTTGGCCTCGTCCTCTTTGGCCTGCTGCTGCAACTCACGTACATACACGTCGGTAACCGGCGTAGGGTACTATTTGCAGAATATTGATTAACATCAATTTATCACGCCGGACAAGGCGAAATTCCACCTTTTTGGTTCGTAAGAGTTTAAGAACGGGGCCGCTCATGAAATTAACTTCAGCATTCGAAACAAGAGTCTGTTTTTCCGCCTCTTCAGCGGATTTCATGGCCGTGTCTTCCGTAGATTTACGATCGTGACCCCCCAAAAACCGACATTTGAGCGCATGGCGACACTCGCCGGTCTCTTCAATGATAGGACATCTCGTCCTCGGATCCACCGAGGGGCGCGCAGGGTGGACAGCATCGGGGTCATCCGCAGGCTTGGTCACGAAAGGCGGCACCTCACTCAGCTCTTCAAGAGTCGGGAAGTAGATGTCTCTTGGCTTGGCTGCGAGATACGCGGACACGTCGTGATTATGACGGCACCTGTACAAACCACGCAGTCAGCATGCGCGCTCGCAATGTCCGAAGATATGTCGCGTACTCTGTACCAAACTCGCAAGTGCCGCCGCTCGCAATCTTCCAGCACAGATCGAGCTCATCGTGCATTTTGCCCCACCGCCTGCCCTTGTTCGATCCGCGTTGCTGCTTCTTCTCTTCCTTAGAAAGCTTCCTCCTCTGAGCAGCACTAAGCTTTATTTTTTTCGCAGCAGGGCCATCGGCCTCTGCAGCTTCATCGTCGCGGTCGGCCGCCGGACGCTTTACATGGCTGGTGGAGCCCTCGGCTGCATCGTCGTCGACCGAGGCAGGCGCCGCACGAAGGTCGATGAGATATCTGGGTCGGGTGAGGACTCGGGGAGAAGGAGAGGAGACAGCGGACGCACTGGGACTTGATGGGAGCAGTGCCGGGTTGTGTGGTGGAGGCCATGGTTTGCTCGTCCAGCGCCAAATTCTCTTCGTCAGGCTCGGCTCGGCTTTTTCCGCCCCGAGACTCTCGTGGTCTTGCAATTCTTTCTACTCTTTCTTCCGTTCGCAAGTACCGCACACAAATGGCTGGTAGGGCACTGGCTCGATAATCTGCTACTTTCAGGGCTGTTTAACCTCAATTTTGCATCATGAATGATGTATACGATGTCTCTACCTCCGCATTCTAGCTAGCGAGGCTCTGACATTGACCGATATCTCTATTCAGGTCAGCAAGGCTCGCGAGCCACGTAACGCCAGGAACTTTTCTGACATCTGGCCTAACTTGATCAACATTTAGTCAATCGGATGACTAGAAATGCTCTTGTAGAATGTCCGTCATTCTGTAAGCGTTCTCTCTACTGTCCTTGTTCTTGTCGGCATGTCAGATCCATGGCCGAGGGCTGCCCGAGCTCAGAAACAACCTACTCGACGACCCATATAAGAGGTACATGGTAAAATACTGCCGTTCTCCATCTCCTCATCTCCAACTTCATTCGACCTCATATACCATCTACCGCACAAGCAATGTCTACTGTTTCCAAGCTCTTCCAGCCGCTCTCTGTTGGGACATCTAACCTCCAGCACCGCATCGTCATGGCTCCTCTCACCCGCTTCAGAGCCAACGCTCAGCATGAGCCCCAGGATGTCGCCGTCGAATATTACACTCAGCGCGCCAGCGTCCCCGGCACCATGATCATCACCGAGGCCACGTTCATTGCCAACGAAGCCGCCGGCTATCCCAACATCCCCGGCATCTGGTCCCCCACACAGATTGCCCAGTGGAAGAAGGTAGCCTGCGTTTGCCTGAGTCTCCGTCACCTATACTGCACGCTCACTGAGACCTACTCGTAGATAACGGATGCCGTGCACTCTAAGGGCTCCTTCATCTACCTCCAGATATGGGCCATCGGGCGCGCCGCGTATCCTGATGTCTTGGCAAAGGAAGGCGGCTTCCCTCATGTCAGCTCCGGTAATGTTCCCATCGACGACGAGCGCGGCGCGCCTCGCCCTCTCACCGTCCCGGAGATTAAGAAGTACGTCCAGTTGTACGCCATCGCCGCCAGGAACGCGGTCGAGGGCGCCGGCTTCGACGGCGTCGAGGTGCACGGTGCCCATGGCTACCTCATCGACCAGTTTCTCGAGACCTCGATCAATAACCGCACGGACGAATACGGCGGCTCGGTCGAGAACCGCATCCGCTTCGGCATGGAGGTCGTCGATGCTGTCGTTGCCGCCGTTGGTCAGAAGAAGACCGGCCTGCGTATCAGTCCTTGGAGCCGCTGGAAAGGTAAGCTTCGCGGCTATGTTCAAGGAGATATAACCTGACTGGCTCTCCAGTTGGCGACCGCATGGCGGACCCCTTGCCCACCTTCACGGAATTTGTGCGCCGCGTCAGCAACGCCTATCCTGAGTTCGCGTACCTCCACGTCGTGGAGCCGCGCATCTCTGGAGAAGGATTTCAGAGCGTGACTTACGAGTCCAACGAGCCCCTGCGCCAGATCTGGGCGCCGAAGCCGTACATCGCGGTGGGCGGCTTCTCCCGCGAAGAGGCTATGAAGGCCGCAGATGAGAAGGACATTCTCGTTGCATTCGGCCGTCAGTTCATCTCGAACGTGAGTGGTAGCACTGATCTACGTTGATTCTGTTTTGACGTTTGATTATGATAGCCCGACCTCCCCCTGCGTTTGAAGAACGAGTATCCTCTGAACGCGTATGATCGGGAGACCTTTTATACCCCTGGCCCCGAGGCTACTAAGGGCTACATTGACTATCCCTTCTACTCCGAGTCGGCGGCAGCGCAAACCTAGACATTAGACATCCGAGAATGTGGGGCCATACCGAGTCCCCGAAATAGTTAGTCGTAGAGTAGACGTGGGACCATTGCGATATTTGATACACTGTTTTGTCTTTAATCTACTAGACATAAGGATAAGACCTAAAAATCCCAGTGAGATAACCAATATCTAGATATCCTACACCAATGCTATATCCCTCTATTTCCCCGCGCTCCCCTGTGCTCCAGTTGAACTGCTCGCAATCACCTTCAGCATCTCCGATCCAACCTTCGCCGCCTCCTCAAACCGGGACTCAAAGAACCTCGCGGTCTCCTCAAACCGCGTCCGGTACAAATCAAAGTTCCCAAACGACACGCACTGACTCCACCCGCGCGATGCCACGACGAACTCCACATCATCGTACCGGTGCGACACGTCGTGCAGCGCCGCCTGGAGCGCCGCGTCCAGGCGCTCCTGCGAGCGGAACAGGTACTCGGCGACACCGAACCACATGCGGAAGATGGGCGTTGCCGCGAGGTCGAGGTGCTCCGTCGGCTTGAGGCCGAGCTGCGCCCAGCAATCTACCATGGCGAGGAGCGACAGGTGTGAGTTCGCCGGTGGCGCCTTGGCACCGTCGTTCCCCGAGGTCCCATTTTCACTGCCGTTCGACGGCCTCTTGCCGAGGCTAAATCGATTCAGGATGTCTTCGGACAGGAGCACGGGCGCGCGCGAGTTCTCCTTCTCGTTCCCGAACACGCGGAGCCGCGCGTCGTAGATGCGCTGCCGTAGGCCGGCCTCGTCCGCCGCGAGCATGAGCTTGAAGATGTCCGTCACGCTCTGCGCGAACTGCTTGATCTGGATGCGCGCGGAGGGGTTGAGGATCGCGAGGCCGGCATAGACGTGCCACTTGTTCGAGAAGATGCGGAGCATTATGTTTACTTTGACCGTCTCGATCCCACCGACGTACATCCCGTGCTCCCATGGGTAGGAGGCGGCACTTGCCCATGCTGTACCCATGCTATATCAAAATATAAATTTCAAGGAATAGAGCATTAGATGGGGAGAGGCATACCTGAGGAAAGCTGCGTGAGTTACGGCCTGGGTGTTCGCTGTGACAACGTCGTGGTCTTCGTATGTCATGTAGACAAAGCGCGACTGCAAAGGCCGCAAGATATTTTCAACGAGGCGCACGGACTCGTCTGGGGCTCGATGTTGGATGATTATCTGTGTGAAATTCTCAAGCCACTATCTAGATTGCGACGAAGACAATCACTTACCAGAGCCTGGTCCCGAGGATCCACCGTAGGTCCATGCAAGGAGTGACAAGAGACGATGTGCACGTCATCAGGAAGATGTTTTTCGAATGCCTCCTTCTCTGGCGCCTTAACTGACGTCTGTCCGGCCACAATGGCACCAACCTTTGTTGCTTGATGAAGGGTCAACAACGTCATGAAGCAGGATGGGATGCACTTACAAGGACCGTACTGCGCAACTACTCGGTCGATGAACTCAGCTTCGACCGAATACATGATAAAGTCAGATGTCCGCGAAACATAATGGCCATCCTTCAGCACAGTGATGCCAGGTGCACCTGTTACATTTGAGCGAACGTCTTAAACGACCAGCAAGTTATCTCACCTTCGTAAGACGCTTTCAGCACCTCATACTTTTCTGGCTGGTCGCAGACGTGGATTCTAACAGTAAGCTCTACCTATGGCCTATATGACACGTGTAGAAGACCACTCACTTCTTCCAGCCCGCTTTTGAAAGGTACTGCGCGTACATTTTGCCCATCGCGCCCATGCCGATGAGGCCAATTGTGGGCTGGTCTTCGATCGGGGAGTCGGGCGAGACATCTGCGCGTACCATGGTGTTCTGGTAGTCTCAAGACGAATCGTACGAAGCAAAGAATATGGCCTCTGATACAATTGAGTGACTATTTCCTCCGACGCGACTCGCCCGAGTCACCGAAATCCGAGACTCGAAGAGTCGTCGGGCGGATCTTGGCTACCCGCGGTTTTATCTAATCTAATCTATGGGCGCCTAATTTGTCGCGACGTCTCCCCGTCACGGTTCACCCTCAGTAAAAACGGTTAGTCAACAAATTTGATGAAATGGACTTTCAATTGCCATTTTGTGGACTTTTACCCTCCTCAGCGACTAGTAACTGACTACGAAATTGACTAAATTTGATTGTCGAATTCATTTCCGGGGGGCTGTGTTGATGAACTATTCGGGATTGCCGAGGCGGCAAAGCAGCGCTTAGAAAAAAAGC
>NSJX01000027.1:118437-244072 GCA_002286715.1 Dentipellis sp. KUC8613 | reverse complement strand
ACAGCCCCCCGGAAATGAATTCGACAATCAAATTTAGTCAATTTCGTAGTCAGTTACTAGTCGCTGAGGAGGGTAAAAGTCCACAAAATGGCAATTGAAAGTCCATTTCATCAAATTTGTTGACTAACCGTTTTTACTGAGGTTCACCCTTGTCATAGGGACTCGTTACGGTTGGCCAAGAAGTGCATCTAGGTCTTGTCCTTCATACGTGTTGTAGGCACAAAAGATAAGATCTCGTCTCTCATCACATAGAACAGCGTGAATTTACGGAACACTCAGAGTACTCGGGTGTTCTGGCGCGCTGAATCAATCATACTAGATATATTCAGTTCGAGTTCCAGAAAGCTATAGCTATAACTGTGGTGCAAGAGTTCGTCGCCTGTAGATTTACACATTATACCTGTGGATGCATGGCATACGCCATTGAATGTTCCGGTCGATAATCTATACACTGACGTCCATTGGTTCGATCCGAGGACTGGAAGGAAGCTCGACACTCGAAGAAGGGGTGTCCCATTCGGATGGGTGCGTGGATGATGGCGGAGACTGGCCTTGCAACTGGCTAGTAATAGCCTCTGGTAGTGCAGACAGGAACATATGATTATTGTGTTTGACTGAGTTCTGCAGGAGTGTTATCAACATCGTATCTTCTAAGCAACAGCATCGATGCCAACTAACCTTGACGTCCTCAGGCCATGGCAAGGATTTTGACTCGAACTCGGGCACCGCTCGACTGTAGATAAGCAAGTACGGGCCGGCCCCGAGGTGAAGTCCCACCGGATCGTTGAGAACTGCTTCTTCAGAAACCTACCAAGCGTGATTATCAACAAGTAATCAGCGCTTTTAGAAAACCTAAACCCACCTCAGTGACCTCATAATCGACCGTCTTCCACCATGTCGACCCTTGTTGGACATACGAATACATATGGTTGCGGCCGAACAAGCCGTCGTGAACCAGCACAACGCGAAGATCATACTGTGCAGATGAATCAGACAACCAACTTTCCAAGGAAGTAGTAGTACATAGACGTACGCGATGTTCTCGCAGTTCTGGCCCATCGAACTGCTGCGCTGACTGAATTTGCAGCTTGGCTATCTGACTTTCAATTGCTGGATTTCGAGTGAATGATCAGTAAAAAGATATTGAGGACGGAAAGCTGTACGGCACTCACTCTCGATTTCGTTCTCGATCCGCGTCAGCATCTTGCGCAATTTCATTGACATTCCTTCGACCGTCGCTTTCCGTTCTGGATCCTCCCTATTGGCAATGTTCTCGAAATAGTGCAGAGAAGAGCGTAGATCTTTCAGAATGTCCTTGTTCTGAAGACATTCATTGTCTATAAGCGTGCCGTTTCCCCGAACAAACAGAAGCTCTCACGTTCGCATGCGTCAATGCATTCTTGCGCAATGTCAAACTTCGAATTTCTTCCTCGATCTCCCGCTGCTTTGCACGTTTCGCATTCGCAAGCCCTACGTTCTCTTTCATGAACTGGTCGAGATATATGTGTTTCGGGTATTTGAATCGCTGTTTTGGCGGTGATTGTCCACCGGAGTACGAAGGCAATACCTCATGCCGTACGAGTTGGAAGGAAACGACGTCGGAAGGCTCGAAGATCACCTGCTGCTTGGAACTGACGTCGTTCTCGGAGAGCTGGGCCGAGAGAGAGGACATCAAGTCATTGCGCTTATCGTCACCTCGAACATCGACTTTGACCACCGAGGTATCGATCCGCTTGTCAAAGGGGCCCGTGTTGAGCTCTGCGTCCGCAGGACCGTACCGGAAGTGAAAGAGCCTTGGCCAGTGGTGAGATACGCTCGCAATGTCGCCGTACAGTACCGTCTCTGCGACCCAAGCCAGACTTGACAAGAGTTCTAGAAACGATGTAAACAAATGGCTTACAAAGATAATTGTAAAGGCCTACGACATGAAATATCGCCCGGGCTCTCAGTCGCATGAAGGGGTGGGTCAATACCAAACGCCTTCAGCGCGTCGTCAACATTGAGTTCGGATAGGGCGGCGATGTCCATATTGGTGAATAACTCGACCAGTGTCCAGACCATGTGTTCTGATAGTCAAGGCTCGACGGAAGTCCGAGTGGCGTAAGTTAATGATCGTACCTGGTCCTTCAACTGGTGGCAAGATGTACCCATCTTCTGCTTCGGCGGTTGAAGGTCTCCAGTTTGCGAATGTCTCGCGCACTTGGGGAACAAAGAAGAGGCCTTGAAGAATGAGGCCTGCGTACGCAAGCGTGGCTTGTGTTGGTCGAAGGGCAACTGGCCTGGCGTAATGAGATGAGATTTCGAGTTGACGATGCCTGTACAAGTGGGACATACCGTCCGTCGTATCTGACACGTTTCTCCAGAGGAAGCTCCTCGAATGCATCCATGGCGTAGTCATTGTATGTGGTATTGAGGCTCTCTTGTATCACTCGATTGAGTGTTTGGTCTTCTTGTGAAACGCCAGGCGGAGCCTCGATCTGCATAGAGCATTAGACATTCTGGGACGGAAAGAAGGAAAGTTCAGGGTACGTTAGAAGAAACAACCGCCCAGTTCGGGTCAGGTGCGCGATTACTGGGTTGCAATGTTGGTTGTGGCTGCAGAGACGCCTCCAGTGCCTCTTTGAGCTCTTTATCCTCCTCGGTTTCAATGGAAGCACCAGGCAGCGGCACTGGCTTCGATGCTATGGAGCCCTATAAGTAGAACCGCTGCGATTTAACTACAAACATGGCCGAACTTACGCGGAGGCGTACGTGGCTGAGATATCGTCCCCTGCTCGGGCAGGGTGATCAGACCTGCGCCATCCCAAATCGGGTCCGAGTCTGTAGTCTCCTCCAAGATCGTAGTTGCAGCTTTTTGCAGGTCGCCATTGTGTTTACGAAGGACTGCCTTCGCGCGCTCGGGGTCAAGGTCACCTCCCATCATTGAGATCAGGAGGTTGACGGAATCTTCTTCCGTTTCCTGGGACATGGTGGGCCAGTTTCGGTCGTATGTGGCTAAGACGTTGAACACGAGGCCTTATGAGAGCAGATTGAGAGTAAATGTGCTATGATTCGCGTACAGTGTAGAGTGAAAGCCCGAGTGAGCAGCAGGACAAGTCATGCGCATTAGGTCGGATCTCGGCAAATCCCGTCGCAATCGGCTGTTTGCGAAGCTAGGCCACGACTCGAAAGACAAGCTCTGCATCTCTAGTTAAAGTAAGTGCTGTTCTATGAAGATTTTAATCCATTGATCTTATATGAACTCTTATTCTCCAAAGCGTGATCTCAATCGCCGTCGTGAAATGTCAAAGAGCCTTCGATCATCGTACAATCCATCTCAAATGCTCCGACCGTCTACTACAATCCTGTTATCTGTTCGCTCCTCGCCTAACGGACCCTCAGTCTGCTTTCGTCGCTCAATGAAACTTGGGAGGTTGGCGTTGTGCTCTACCCGTCTTGTCTCGGTAGAACAGAATGTCTCCTGCAACGTGTCCTGTCAGCAGGTCAATCGTGGTGGCAGGGCATAGATGACGGCGAACCATCGTCTTCGACAAACTGGCAATTATTGTAGTTGTCCCACAACGCCTTGAACACGGGTTTATCTGAGAACATGTAGTGTTCACCGATAAACTCTCTCAGGTATTGGGTCGCCTCTGCGCCATGGTCTGCAAAATATCTCAGACACGAGGTCAAATCATATCGGATCTGTGACGTACACCATGGCATCCTCGGGAAGAAGTGATGGACCACATGGAAATGGGCGACATCGTGTAGGAAGAAACGGCCCTGCCATCCCAGAAAAGGTCGGTCCACGGTCGCTGCTGCGCCTCGTTGATAACTCCATTCCTTATTGCGATAGTGCGGCAGATCTGGGTCGGTGTGGTGCAGGTACGTTATCATGATGAACCAGTGCGTCACGCAGAGCCAGGGGATCCCGTAATACTTCAGCACCGCTGCTGCGCCAAATTGGGCGCAGGCCCATTGCACCCCGAGGATCATCGCAGCAATCCCGAGGTTGGAGGCGATGACAGCATTCCTTTGCTTTTTTGTAAAGAGGATTGATCGAGCTTGAGAATGACAGGTAAGCAATGCTTTATTGTACACAAACAGGAAAACTTACGATCAAAATGATTAGTCCCGGGTGGATAGCTCTTTTGGCCCGAAACATTGAACACTGGTTGTACGCTGTTAGCTCATCGCCCCCTACAATAGACAATCACCAATGACCCACAAAGATAGGACGGAAAAGCCAGTAGCTGTTGCCGGACGAGCATGAACAGTGTGTAGAGGGGAGTGTCGCCAAAGTACTCTTCATAATCTATGGGTTGACCGATGTCCTGTGGAATTCCAAGATCGCTTCTAGTTTTCGGTACGTAGACTTCATCCCTTTCCATTGAGGCGTGATTACTGTGATGCCGATGGTGCGATATTTTCCAGCTAAAGTACGGGGTCCACAGGAGTGTGTGTAGGACCTGAGGGGCATGTCAATAGTAGTCTATACTGAGGAAAAGACATACGTACGTATCCAAATATATCGCAAACAATCTTGCTTTCAGAGAAAGCCCCGTGTCCGCACTAGAACAAGTCATCAGTCGTTGTATACAAATGCTCCGAGGTCGATGTGGTTTACCTCATGGCCGACGACCCAAATCCCGGTGAAGACGAGGCCTTGAAACCACCAACTACCACCAATAGATGTAAGATTGGTGTCCATGCGATCAATAGGGATTACTTACTACAATGCCCAACCCAGCCATCGCAACATCTCGCGTCCAACCAAAGGGATATTTCTATCTGATCCCAGTAGCGGGTCGATGCAAAGAGCAAGCCTCCACAAAACTGCGGCCATCGCCATATCCCTGGCCAAATAACGCATGCTTGTCGCAGTATTTCGCTCGAACAACCGCGTCGGAATGGCTCTTCGAATGTCGTTCATCGAACTGTCTCGGCAAGGCTCGCGTGAGTGCATGAAAGCCATGACGAGGTGCGGGGCGATTCACTCACAATGTCATTGGCTCGAATTCGGGAACAGCGTTGTCACTGCGACAAACGCGCTCCTCGGTGGTATGCGGATCCGTGGTGACGGGAGTTGTAGTATCCATTGTGCCAGATGGGGTGGGGTACTGTGAGTCGTAGTTGACATCCCTGGGTTGATATAGACCGGCGGCAATATAATTTGTTTTGTACTGCTATGCTTTTCCTAGGCCCACGGAACACTCTCTGATGAAACCTGGCAGCCCGACATGATTCAAGGGCTGAACATAGCTGGGAAGCACTGTCACGGGGACTTCGAGGACTGCATTAGCGGGCCCTGCGAAGCGGAATATGATGCCTTCCCATGTTGACCTAGTATACCGTCCCTGTGCATACCTCCATGCTGCACGGCGTACGTCTGCAAAGCATTTCTGCATTCATAGGTTCCGGGAGTCGTGTGAAAAGCGATGCGCCGGGTTAATATATCTTCAAACTTGCCATTGAATCGGTTGCGTCTTCCCGAACATGCCTCGGTGACTTGTTGAACGCAGATTGCCGCCGTCCGCGATGCTGGCGGAGGCTGCGACTGAGATGATGCATAGTACCGTCAATTGAGTGGAGGCATGGATCTCATGGATCCACCAAGAGATCCACGTGTACGTGCGCGTATCTTGGTTCATATTTGATCCACGACTGTACCAAGATTTCATATCGGTGAGATCTTCGCTGCAGGCTTGTTAATGTCATTTAGGCTTTTGGTACCTAGAGCTGCCTCGGGGGCTTGAACGTGTTGACGAGCCATTCTGTGCATTGCGCCCCGAAGAGCATTATCTTGAAGAAATCGATAGATCAGACTTGCAAGCGAACAGACGGAACAATTCAGCGGAGTAGGTGGGCACGTTCACACTTGTCCGAAAGATACACGGCCAATTTACATTCTGCCGAGAATCAACGCACTTCTACGTATGATATATCCGTGCGTCCATGCTGGCGAACCGTATCACCCAAATATTCGACCTTGATTTGAGGGCGCGGAGCAAGGTTATACTGCGAGTGTGGTTCGATCAGATGACGCATCGGAGTAACGGAAGGGGCCCGTACATCAACCATTGCCCTGAGAAAGTCGCCGACAGGCTTCACATACCACTTGCAGATCGCTCCGTCGGGCCCCCGCTCAAACCACCCAAGATGTCCGCCTTTGTCTGTCTGCGCCAGCACTATCCACGGGTTTGCCAAGGCATCACATACGGGAAGTGTGTCTGGGCCAGTAACGGGGTCGTCTGCGGCGTTCAGTCCGAGAAAAGGTATTCGGATCTTGGATATGTATCGAGCAGAGCTGATCTGGGCGTAGTAATCATCCGCGCCCGCGAATCCGTACAACAGCGACGTGACACTGTCATGGTACTGGCGGAGGGTGACAAAGCGTGATTTGAAGATTGCACCTAGCTGTGAGCTGTGGGGAGAATTCTTGAAGGCCTCTCTATGCGTTGAAAGAAGGTTCCGCAAAGCGTTACCTAGAACGAGGGAGTAGAGCCAACCAAAACTGAATGCAGGGCCGTGCTCGATGTAGCGACTCCCGCGCACGAAATCCCACACGTTTGCAACACTGACTATTGCACTAAGTGGACAAGTGTCGCCTTCTTCTCCAGCGTATTTTGTCAGCGTGTTGGCGCCCACGGAGAAACCTGCAGGGTCGAGAAGCAATCAATTCTCATGGTCTCCCTCATGGTCTCTGCCGAGCGGTACAATGCGATAACTTACCCAGACCGTATATCGGCGACGTGGGAAACGACGCAGAGATCCATAGAATTGCGTGGCGGATATCATCAGTGACTCCGGCCTGCAAAGTTGTGGCATATCAGTAACTCCGTAGCATATGACCAATGAGAACGACACTGACATGACTCAATTTAGGACTTGTCACTGGAGTTTGGTTGCAACCCCGTGAGTTCAGAACTACAATTGCGAAGGTGACGCCGCAGTCAAGCCTCAGAGAAGTAAGGTGCTTGATCGCCGCTCGGACATACGCTTCGTGCGACCCGCCCGTGAGACCGTGTGTCACCAGCAGCACAGGGCTGGTGGCATTTGAAGAGGTCGAGTCGGATGGAACCACATCGATCGCTAGAGTACCTGCCAATTGAATTTAGATCGTGTTTGATACGTGGACAGGTTCCATGCATACCTCCATCGGACAATCGGATGAGGGTGCTGGAAACAGCTCGCGATGAGTGCCCTTAATTGAGATTGAGTAGATACATATCATCTCACCGCTCATACTCTATCTCGTCGACTTCGAGATCGTCGCTCATTGACGTGTAAATGGTTTGGGCATGGCCGCTGTCAAATAAGCTTGCGTTGAGTCGTGGCCTCAAGGAAGCATGGAAGGCCACTCACCCGAAAAGCCATAGAACAGGAGAGAAGGCATACTGCGGATTGAATAGCGAGTCCGCTTTGCTACGCAAAATATCTATGAGTTGCCTGTCATCACCGAAGTCCGAAGAACTTCGAGCAAGAACCTCCGATGGAGCGGAGAAAAATAGGTGCACAGATCCAGATCGTGGTGTTAATCGAGAATATATCAGCGAGCACAAAGTAACAATCGCCAGGAGTATCGGAGTCAAGTTTTGGGGTAGAAAGTGGTCGCCGCTAAGACTGGTTGGCAGCTGCTGGCAGTGATTGGACCTCAAGGCTGCCACGAAGAAGGACATTATCGATGCAGTGTTCGACCCATGCTGCTGAAGCTGAATTATGTACTGAAACGAGGCTTCTCAGAAGCGAACAAGCAGTGTAAGATCATAGGATGGCAGGGTCGCTGCATGGCGGGAAGAAAATGAACTGGACGAAAGCTCTCGGCATTTGCCGAGGCCAGTAGTCTGGCTCAACGGGTGCACGGGGTCCCCTTCGTATGGCCGACACGTCGGTTCATAGGCGACTTGAAGTTCTCGCGCTGCCCGTCACAACATATCATCACCGACATGGATTTATCCATAGCTTCATGGCAGGAAATTGTAGGAGACACAGGGTCGCCGCATTCTCGAACAATTACGGGGACTTGACAAATTCCCCCAGCTGGTTATAACGTCGCAATCCTCGTGAGTACTCGTCCAGCTTTCCATCTTCTCAGGCCTCAGTTCACCATGTTCTCTTGCTTCCATGATTCTGCAGAATATCTAGAACGCAAAAGGACAGACTTTCTGCCTCCTCAGGTCAGTTGTCAGCCATAGACAGATCAGAATTCTCACACATAGGATCTCTGCCCTATCCAGATCACTTTAGCAGACCTCCACGCTGTCGTGCCGAGAGAACTTTACAAAAAGTCGACTTTGAAAGGCATTTTCTTCGTCGCGCGGGATATAGGTGTCTCTATTGTGCTCTACTCGGCCGCGCGACATATCGATACCTTGTTGCAACTGCTGTCAAGAAGTCTACGACTCAACCAAGCGGCGCTTCAGATCGTAGGTTATGCTTTGTGGACCGCATATTGGTGGTTCCAAGGGCTAGCTCTCGCGGGCTGGTGGTGCTTGGGTACGATATGCCACCCTATCTTTTCTTTGAGATACGATTGCTGATGCCACCGGTGTACAGGTCATGAAGCAGGGCACGGCACGTTGTCAGATTACCGTTGGGTCAATCATGTGGTAGGATTTTCTCTTCACACGGTGAGATTTGTCTGCGAATTTCTGTGGAGAATGACCAACGCCGATGTGATATGTAGTTTCTGCTCGTGCCATATTACTCTTGGCGCTCGACGCACCGAGCTCACCACGTACGTTCATCCTGCCTCACAACCGACCACTCTTTCTCAAGCACTTGATTGAATACGCAGAAAGCTACCAGCTCCGTGGAACGCGACGAAAATTACGTTCCCCGCACTCGCGCGCAGTATTCTCTTCCCCCACCAGAAAAATCCCGTGCCACCGACTACCACGAGCTGTTCGAAGAAACGCCTTTATACACGCTCGGTCGCATGCTGCTGATGCAAGCTTTCGGATGGCATGCGTATCTGGCATATAATGCCATGGGATCCCCGAGCTATCCCGAGGGTACCAATGTGAGCGCTGACTTAGATACCTTCCGGCGATGCGGGCTCACATTCCAACGTGTAATGCAGCATTTCTCCCCTTCATCTGCGCTGTTCAAGCCCCATGAGCGTTCCGGCGTCATCGCCTCAAACATAGGACTGTCAGCCATGGCCAGTGTGCTGTTCTGGTGCAGTCGCTCCATGGGCGCAGGCAATGTCTGCAAATTGTACATTATACCCTACCTGGTAAGCACTTCACCCCGCATACTACGCACCCCCACTACTCGTGCATGCTGACGGCTTACACATCACTCGGGATTAGCTGGCAAATAACTGGATCGTCCTTCTCACATTCCTGCACCACTCGGACCCCACTGTCCCGCATTACCGCTCGAAAGAATGGACGTTCGTACGCGGCGCCATCGCCACCGTGGATCGCCCGCTCCTTGGCTGGGCCGGGAGATTTTTCCTGCACAATGTACGCGCTGCTCATTTCAGCCATACTGGCTCCATCGTCACGAGAGGCGCTGACATCCTCTAGGTCTCCCACGACCACGTTGCCCACCATCTCTTCTCGGCCATCCCATTCTGTAAGTCCCTAAGTCTTCGAAGCAAGGCACTTTGTCGAGGCTGTCCGCGTGATATTCAAAACTGAGATGGGCGCTTCGTTATCGATTCATAGACAACCAGCCTCAGGTCACGGAATGTATCAAGCGTGTCCTCAAGGACGACTATAATTACGACTCCACAGTAAGCACACCGAATTCATGATTTGCGGATATTGAATATTGAAGCTGATCTGCGCATTGCAGAATACGTTCCGGGCCTTATACCGCTCGTTCACCGAGTGCTGCTTCATTGAGGACGAGGGCGACATCGTGTTCTACAAGAATAAAGATGGCGTCACGCAGCGGCGTCTTTCCACTGATTGGAAGGCTGCGGCGAAGGCGGAAATATAATAGGCAGGCACAGCGGTGGGATGAAAATGGTAAAGGGCGGCAGGGCTGAATTCCATTGGTCTGGGCAAAACGCGGAAATTGTACACGGAAATGTTGTAGTCACGTAGATAGATTTGCATTGTATATCATCGGTACTTGAAGTTATTCGGCATGGATCCTGCTAGTGGATGAATCAACGAGGTCGAGCCGCTTCTGGTTCGTTAGGAGATGTATATCTGTAGCATGGCGACAAATATCTCTCTACATGAAAAGGCATATTAAATAATAGAAAAATAGGCCATGAGGCGCATACCAAGTCGGTCGTGTCGCACAAATGAAACACGACCTTCAAGATATTTGCTGCTGCTACACCGATTGTGGATTTTCAGATTATCCCGGGGGCCACGGTCTAGCATTGCGTGCGAGTAGAAATTCGACAAAGGCGATGTCAGGGCCGCAACGGCCATTCATTCCGTTTCGCCATATCCGCCCTAAATTTCCGTCCGACAGCGTCACCTGTGGCCGCATTAAGGCAGCGTGTGCGGGTATAGCCTACAGGTCGACGCTGCCCGACGTCACTGTGCGGACATGAGTGATCAGACATGCGAAGACTGAGCGGAAGTGAGAGGTGCCAGTGGACGTAGTTCCGGACAAGGTCGCTGGTCAGTGACACCGCGGGTTGAAGATGCGAATGGAGAAGGGGTTTCGCCGATGATCCGTGGCGCGAAGAATTGATCCATTGATCCATTGAAGGCTTGCGGTCTCGACTTCTAGAGAAGGTCCGTGACCGCGCCCTGTATAGCCAGATTAGCTTGTCAACGCCGATCAACGAGATCTGAAACCTAGAATCAACCAGGTGTCGAATGTTGTCGGGAACAAGCTGTACATGTTACCTCGAGACAGATATTTGCGTTGGTCGAAGTCCAGAACCGACTAAGAGGCGAAAAGTAAGGGCGGTTTTGGCTGATTTGATGCTATGCTATGCTATGCTATAACAGTCAAAAATGAAGAGCTGCAATACCGCGAGACGGAAATTTAACAGACGAGCAGCTGCAGGGCGTATCTTGATAGCCACAGTGCCAACACACGGGACATTGTAAATCAGCCACCGACGGCTGTCAATCACAATCCTGTTCATGGGTGCGGAATACTTAGCGCGTAAAAGGCCGAAAGGCTCTGCGGCATCGCTGCCATCGGAGGCAAGTGAGGATGAATGGAGACTGCTGACCCGTGCACGGAACATAGGAATGCGGATTGTCTTCGTCTCCGAAGGTCCGCGGGGGCCGCAGATAAGGACGATGGACATTTGGAGGCATGTGAGCGCACTACGTACGGCATCGTCCTTCGCAAACGTGTGAGGCGAAGGTTGCCACTGCGTCTGGGCAAGTAATCGTGCTGATTGCGACACTTTCGGTTGGGAATAGCTTCGGAGCCGCGGCGAACACAGATTTGCAGGTTCTGAGGTGGGCAGGCCTTAGATCTAGATCGGTGGTCGCTGAAGGCTAAAGGCAGCACGGAAACTGAAACAGATTCGCACTCGACACTGGGAGTAAGACGAATATCTTACTGCTTTGACTTAGATCTGCTCAGATCGAAAGCCATCTGCCGTTCTTTGATGGGTTGAACGGTACTGCGCAGGTAGATTCGATCAACCTGAAACTACAAGAAAATATGACTTCCTCCATTCCCTGCTGTCGTATGAGAGCTTCAGCACCAAGATCTCATTCAAGGTCGAGTGTAAACTTACATTCATTCACTCCTGCCTATCCAAGAATGCAATCCCTCCCGCCTTCACCTTCCCTATGAACTGCTCGTACCATCTCGCGATCAAGCTCATCGGCACGAGGCTATCGGGCGTCACGGTTGAGCTACCGCTTCCGGATATAAACCCAGAGACATAGTGGAAGAGATGCTTCACGATCTTCTCTGCGAGTAGTGTGGCGTCGGGTACTGCTGGGGATGGCTTCACGACTGCAGATGGCAGACTGGCTACTTGTGCGAGAATTTGAGGAAGTGGTTCAATTGCGAGACCGAGGACGGCGGTCACGTCTTTACTGGGGTCGAGCGAGGGTTGTGCATTGTTGGAGAACGCAGCGTGCGCCGCTGTAGCCTGGGCACTGGAGAAAGTTCCACGTAATCGGAAGATGGCGGAGGGCTTTTCGTTGGAGAGCCTGATGTGATCATAAGTTCACGGTTGTAGAGCGAGAAATAGATGGCGGGTCGTACATTCCAAGAAGCTGAAAGCCTTTTCCTGGCCAGAAGAAGTGAACCGTCGCTCCGTAGCCCTCAGGGAAAGGTACTGCAATTACATCGCATCTGGATGAACAACAAATGGATGCATTGCGGGCTACTTACCTGTCCCCAAAAGAAACACACATATGTGATTTATGGATCCCGCCTGCTGCAGCTCGAAGGCTGCATGGGTCTCGTCGATCTGTTGGAGATTGGTTTGAAGCAGGCGGCCCGCAACGCAGCATCCGAACATTCTGACAATTCGAGCGTGTGGCGAGAGGGAAGTCGAAGAGAGTTTACGAGACAAAGCCCGTGGCCAAGTGGAGACGGTTCACAAGAGACGGAGACTCTAGAAAGTTCATGTTGGTTCCGTCGAGGGCAATTGCAAGATGTGGCTGATAGCCCGCGACGCGTTTGGCCGCCTCAAGGCAGACGAAAAGAGCAACTTGAAGCTTGCTCCTTCCCTCTATCACTTCTTAATCGCTCTCCGTCAAACCCGAGGAATATCAGCAGCGACGGCATGCCGCTCTTCGACTCGATACCACCCCTGCTGGCTAAGCTGGTTCCCTAAGTCCTCGGAGTTGCTTATAATTTCATCATGTGATACAAATATCCTATCCCCTTGCTCGCGTTCTATAAGTTCTCAGGCTGCGGGTTTGCTCATCATTCGATCGTTGTGAGTGGCCCAGATAATCGTAAGCCATCTTTCTCCCAACCCAGAGTCGCCAAACAGCTCACACGACCACTCTTTCTAGTCAATCTCGTCAATGCCTCGCATCGAGTCTGAATCTTTCGTGGTTGATGCACGTCCGCAATACCCCTTGCTGATCTCGGTCAAACGATACTGGTCGCCGGGTTTCGACGCAACGGACGATGACGCGCTCACTTTGGTCTTGACCCACGCCGTGGGTTCGCACAATGAGCAATGGGAGCCTGTCCTGGAAGAGTTGTATGGAGTTAACGCCACTGCGAGCTCCATCAGCAAGTACTCGTTCAAGGTACGGGAGGCATGGGCTATAGAGTGCCCGAATCATGGGGAGGGTGCTTTGCTTAATGAGGAGAAGCTGAAGACCGAATACGCGTCAGTTTGTGAGTGTTACGTTTGAGTATGTACAGTCTCGAGAAGTAATAACTCATGCACATCTAGTCCCTGTAGAAGACTACGCTCGAGCTATCCACGTCGTACTGTCTGGTCGCGGGGAAGGGCTGAATATCGACTTCAAATCCCGAAGACTCGTCGGAGTCGGTCATTCTTTGGGCGCCACGGCTCTGTAAGCTCTACGGACCATGATTGCCCCACCGTCCCTGATTTAAAATCTTTGAAATTAGCATTTTGTCGAGGATGATTCAGCCCACGATTCCATGGCTGGCGGCGGTGCTCATAGAGCCGCTGCTACTGAGTTCAGAGGTGGACAAGGCCTATAGATCTCCCTTGGCAGCACTCGCGGCTGAGAACCCTGACGTATGGCCCGATCGCGAGGAGGCACTGAAGACTATCAAAAGTGGCTCCTCCAAATCGTGGGATCCTCGTGTCTTGGAGCTCTATGTCGTAAGTGGGATCGTGTCTTGTCTCTCAGCACCAAAGCTGACTGGTGCTGAACGTAGAGCTATGGCTTGCGAGAAGTTTCAATCATGGGGCAGCCCAAGAACAAAATAGTCACATTGAAGTGCAGCAAGTCTCAGGAAGCGGTACGAAATCAATTACTAAAATAGAACATAGAATTCGGCATAATAATTTACATCTTATATTGTAGGCAACGTATCGGGGCGTCCTGGGTAGCTCGAACGCGTTGGCCTATCTTCCTACCTTCTGCTCGAACGTTCCCGTGTATGTTGTACTCGGCTCCAAAGCTGATTATCTGTAAGTGCGGCACACATACTGCCAACTCTCCTCTCACCCCTTCGACAGTCCTGCGAACAATTCGTCCAATCTGGTCGAGAAGGATGCCGGTAGGAAATTCAAGGGAGTCGTTACAGCAGACGGAGAGGGTCATTTTGTGAGTCTTGCCCGGACTCGCGTCAATCTTGCAATATTCAATCCTTCGTCCAGGTGCTGCAAACGAATCCGCAAGCAGTCGCTGAGAATATATACACTTCCTTGATCCAGGCGATTTCAACATCGCAATTGAAGACGAAGCTCTAAAGCGACCACCTTGGCTTCGTGTGTCTCCGCTGTCTGCTGCATGCTGTATCTTTATTATGCTCAGTAACGACGCGCGCCTTGAATATATCCTGATAATCACTGTTCTTCAGCTGATCGCCACTTCAAGAATTTCGTGTTCCTTTGATCCACGCTATACTAATCGGACATACTGCATAGGTATATTTTGTTTTCATGTCATCTCGCTCCTACTTCTCCACAACAGCATGCACATCTACACCATCCATCCACGGATCAGCACATACATTTACACATGTCCAGGCCCTCACACTCGTACACCAGTCCAGGTCCTACCCTCACGTCCATGGAACCCTTCTGACATCCATCCTCACCTCGGCTTTGAAGCAACGACTCTTCAACTAGCTTGCGCACCCGGAGAGCACAAGACGTCAAACTGCGCACGGCTCTTCCTCTGCGTTCCAGGGCGAACCGGAACCCTGGCTACCCTGGGTGACCTGAGTGTCCAAGCTCAGCCTAGGCGAGACCAGCGTGCTCTGCTCCTCGCTGCCGCTACTACTGATAGGCGTCGCCCGCCCCACAGCCATAACCTCCGGCCCTTCCAAGTCGTACCGCCCAAACAGCGACTCCACCCAGTTCGTGCTCACAGAGCCCGCCTCCGCCCCCTGCCCCTTCTCCTTCTCCTTCTCAAACACCACCTCCCCACTCACGCCCGCCACCCCGTCCTGCTGTGCCACTGAGCTGGCTTTTGATGGCACGGCCGCCCGCGAGAAGGTATCGCTGCGCGTCCGGCGCAATGGTCTCGGCGAGCGCGACCGCTCTCTATCTCCATGATGGCGCGCAAAGACCGTCGGGAGGACCGCCCGCCTCGGGATCTCCCTGCGCCTGCTCTGGCTGAGCACGGGCTTCCATATGCCCAGGCTGCTGATGCCCTTCTGCAGCCCGCGCTTGAGCCGGCTCGACCGCCCCCGCATCTCGTGTGTCGGGAGCGTGTCCGGGGTGCACGCGTACTCGTACTCGTACCCGTATTCGCCGGCGTCCATGCGGATGATCGGCACGTCGAGCAGGTAAGATGCTTTGGCGTCCGAGCGCCGCCGCGCGGCGCGCTCGGCGGGCGAGAGGTAGTTGGTCGTGATGGGCTTTGCGAGGTGCGGGTGGGACCGCATCGCCGTGGTCATGTCGTGAGTGAAGAGAGAGCGCGGAGTGGGATCCATCGGTCTACGAGGGTCAGATTATGAGTGGGGGTGGGGACGCGAGGGTGAGGATGCGGGAGTGAGAGTGAGGATGAGGATGAGGGTGGGAGCCAGTCCCGGGTATCGCTCGAGCTGGGGAAAGGCGAGAGTCGACATGGACTTTATATGGTGCGAGGTCAATGTGGACGAGAGGTGCTGCCATTCAGGGAAGGTGCCACTCCGAACAAAGAACAAGGCCCTTTGTGAGTTTCTTATTGTTTGGTACTTACGCGACAAGGATGGGGACTGCCGTAAGTATCGAGTGAATCCTTTTGAAACTCCAGGCGAGCGAATCATGGATCGCGGTCATAGCATTCGCGAGGCACGACCACTGGCGAGGCTGCCACTGCCCAGCCCAATAAGCGCATCGCGTGGACGAGTGGACAGACAAAAGCAGCCTGCCTACTCCTGTCTCACCCGCCTCATGTACCAAAAGCAAGCGCACGAACAAAGCAAAGCAAAAGCGAGGAAAAAGCGGTATTAAGTACTCCGAGATCCGGGTATTCGAGCGACCTACATGTAACATAACATACGTGCACAGGGAATGTGTCAATGATAGTCTGAGATCCACGCTCCACTTCGCCACACACCAAACCGTCCGCATCAATGCGCGCGCACGCTGGACGCTACATCGTGCCCCAGGGGCCGCCTGCACCCTGATAGCCACTGCCACCTTGCGGCCCCGACTGCTGCATCCAGCTCGTAAACGGGTTCGAGCCCTGCCCTTGCATCGGCTGCGCCTGCGCCTGGCCCGTAAACATCGGCTGTGGCTGCTGCTGATACTGCATTCCGACCCCAGCGAATGGTGACGGTGATGGTGTCGTCTGGTACGGCATCTGCGGCTGCGACAGCAGGTTCTGCTGCTGTTGCTGTACGCCGCTGTTGAAGAATGGGTTTCCCTGCGGTTGCGCGGTGAATTGGGGCTGCTGCGGTTGTTGCTGAGGCGCGAAGCCGGTCTGCTGGGGCTGGAACTGCGAGGGCGTCGTAAAGGAGCGCTGGGGTATGGAGGGCTGCTGCTGGAATTGCGAGGCGGCCGTCTGGCCGAATGGATTCCCGGCCGCGCCCATCGCTGTCGGTGAGAATGCTGTCTGTGCACCGAAGCTGCCGGTCTGCATCTGCATTTGCATTTGCGGCTGCGTCTGCATCGGTTGCTGCATTTGCATTGGCTGCTGCATCTGCATTTGGGGTTGGGGCGATGGTGACTGGAATTGTGACTGCATCTGCGATTGGAAGGGCGATGATCCCAGCTGGGTGTTTCCCATCGACGATTGGAAGCCTGTCGGGGCGCCTGGATTTGTGCTCAGCGTCGAACTAAACTGCCCGGGGGATGTGCCGGCCATAGGGAATGGATTTCGCGATGTAAGGTTGTTGGTGGGCTGGTATTGTAAGGGTAATGAAGAGTTCTGATTCGGCGTCTGCAGCGCAAGGAGGTCATTCCAGACGCCGCCCGTCGGCTGGCTAAAACTCTGTTGTGTCTGCTGAGACTGGAGTTGCGGCTGCTGCTGAAACTGTGGCTGCGGCTGAAATTGTGACTGCTGCTGAAGCTGCGGCTGCTGCTGGTACTGCAGCGGTGGCTGGGCTGCGGGTTGAGTTTGGAAGGCGTTCGCTCCAAGCGGTTGCGAGACTGTGCGGGAGGGGGTGGCTCGAGATGCAATTGATGGCAGGTTGGCTGCGGGGGTGCCCGTCGGCATGGGCGGAAGGGCTTGTGTAGTCGGCAGTTGGGCGGGTGGTATGGGCGCCGTCTGCGACCGTGGTGGTGCGGCCAATTTGCCCAAAGATGCAGAGCGCGAGGGACCCAGATGTTGGGCTACGATAGCCGAACGCGACATGAATTTCTTGAATTCATACTTGTCTGTGATGCCCATGTCATCTATATCGATGTATCCACGGGGAGGCCAGGCTAACCTCGTATGAACTTCTCCAATTCGCTATCTCGCTCGGCATCGACCATATTGGTAGGCGGTGGGTTGCGTACCTCGTCTGGGTTGTAGCGTTGATTGGACACGATGTTGCCATTCTGCCGCATAACCTGGACACGGCTTCTCAGCAGGTAGGATCGATACGAGGAAACGTGAGCGATGCACCAACTTCGACTTGTTCCTTGGTCCATGTGTCAAGCGTCAGGCTCTTCCTGCAATAGTTGTGAGTGGTCCGGGCAAGCAAGAGGCGCACTGAGCGGACGTACACTTTGGAAATGTGCGTCCCGATCTTCCGGTGAATGCTGGCACAGTTCACGCTTCAAGGGATCGGTCTGAGAGTGGATAGTATACAGACGTTGAGACATCATCACAAACCAGATGAATATCCCGAGATTATATGATGCCCATCGTGGATGCCTTGTCTTGCAGTCGGCACAGATGTCTAGGAAGAGTGCAGAGGCGTTAGTACGGAAACAAGAGATGGTTGCGTAGATAGCAAGAGCAGCGAATGAACATATTGTCTTGGAAATGTGTTACCGACATCCCAATTCATCGAATTCAAGCCGATGATTTGACTATCTAGGGAGTGCTTGGCTTACCGTTACCTGGCTTGGTCGCCAACTCCACCACTGCTTTCTGATTACGTTCGGCAGTAATCTTGTTCACACCTGAAGACATGGCGATTTTACAAGATAAAGGGCAGAGTTCCGAATACGATTAGAGGGAAAGATGAGAGAGAATTGGCGAGATGACTTGAAGGAGAAGCGCGGCAGAGGAGACGGAGGCTCGGACGAATGGAGATTCGGCTCGGATAATATTATTATTATTGTGGGAACAGCCTCCGAGTCGCGTCGGGCACCTCTTGTCCCGCTCTTCCGAGTTGGACGTCCGTACCACTCTCTTTACTCTCAACGATACTGCTCTATTACAGCTGGGTGCGCGTTACCTCCAGACGCAGTGTTGCGTGTAACTCTACCTAGACAGTCCGTTTGAGGCATGGCGACGATCTCTGACGCAACCCACCTGGCGGACCCTGCCAAGCTGTACGCCGAATACCCATTCGGCTCTGATGAAGTCTTCCAGGTCAGTATGAACTTACCCTCCTTGTAGGTACGCTGACGTGCGTATTAAACTCCCAAGCAAGGTCTCTCGAGCATATTGTCGAGTGGGACCTTGAGCAGAGCAGAAGGCGAAAGTGACGAGGATATACTGAGGCGCGCAAAGCTTTTCTATTTCAAGCGGTAGGTCATATCAAACTGGGATGCCGTACGATGCTCAACACCGGTGTGCAGCGTAACGGGATACGATGTGTCTGAAACAGATGCAAGGGTCGCAGAACGTAAGTCATCATTTCGTGTAATGCTTTCTGGACTGCTAATGTTCTCTCAAGAGTCACTGCCTCCCCCGCAGGCTGAAGCTGCGCAAATCGTGACAGAGGAGGAACCCCAGCATCTCACATTTGCGCAATTGAAGGAGCTCATTGAGCAGGGAAAGACGGACGAGATACCCAATAATAAGAAGATTCCGGATGCGTTGAATGTTGCTCCTTTCCCCCTTTATGTCGTTGTTCATGAGCTGAACGTCTTCCTGACAGACGGCAGCTCCATCCGAGGCGAAAGAGCAGCCGAGAAAGAAACCTTGGGAATTAGCATCATCAGCCAACAGCGATTGAAATCATATATTTGAACTCAACCCGTGATTCGCTGTAAGATAACCACCGTCATTTCTAACAAGCTGAGATGGCAAGTCGTACTCGTCTATTCTCTCTTTGAAGACCCTGTATTGTGCAGCCCCAAGGAGCTGTTATACGTGTCCAAGGTAACGCTGAGTTATTGTGACTACCTGACGTGCTGCTCACTCACTACTACTAAGCTGCAGTGTGTAGTGAACCGACGATCTTGATCATCGCCCTGAGGCCCCTGTTCAAGGGCAGCTCTGGATTGGCCACCACTTCTTTCCTCCGACAACGATTGCCGCGATGCCCGATTGTTGCCTTGCATTCACACTCATCGCAATGATCTACGCAGTGATATGCGCACTGCGTATTGCGATCGAGTTGAATTCGAAATTCTTCCATCCTATATATACTGTCCGAGTCGTGCACTAGGGATCCCCTGAAGCCCGAAACTTCTTTCGACATGAATTCCGAGTCTTCGCAGGCGATTGCAGGCTCAATCGCAGTCGTGCTTCTTTCCTTGACAGCTTACAGCCTCTCCGGCGTCTTCCGCAGCTTCCGCAGAGCGTCAAATTCCCCGCTCCGAGATTTGAGAGGCCCCAAGTCCCTTAGCTGGCTCACGGGCAGCGTCAAAGGCGTCTTTGAGAGCGATGTGCCGGAAGAATACCTGAGATGGATCAGGGAATATGGACCTACTTTCAAGTACCACTCGTTCTTCAATGTAGATGCACCTCACTTTTTTCTCGCGAATCATTTTTGGTGAATGGTCATTTGCAGATGGATAAGCTACTCACAGTCGACCTCAAAGCTATCAATCATATTTTGACTCATTCGATGGAGTTTCACAAGACTGATGAGGTGCACTTTGCTTTGGGCGAGCTTGTCGGGCAAGGTGGGTTCTACTCAGCGTTTTATACGTTGAGCCCTGCTAACCTTCCTCGCAGGTTTGTTAGCAGTCGAAGGTCGGTACCTTCATCACCCACGATCAAGTCCTTTTTTGTTACTATGGTTGGTGTCTCCAGGTGCCCAGCACAAGAAGCAGGTCCGTTTCCTTCAATCATGCTGCCTTCACGCCCTCGTGCTGAATATTATCGATCTAGCGCAGAATCCTGGTACGCGATGCCTGTCCCTGCACTACGAGGATATCGTGTTTACCGTGTGCATTAGAGTCCAGCCTTTGGCGTGCAGCAAACTCGCGAACTTACCCCCCTCGTTTGGGATAAGTCAATTGAGGTCAGCCGTCCGTCGTCATGCTCTTTTCTGGGACGCTTGTTCATCTCAGACATAAGCTCCGAGACATCTTGCTGTCAAAATGCTCCAACGCGCCTCCGGGCGACAGGCAAACGCAGGTCGATATCTTCGACTGGCTGGGCCGCGCTGCACTTGACATGATCGGGTTGGTGGGTGAGCACTTTCGATAGATTGCATATGCAGCTTCGAATTCTTGATGATGGATGTATGATGCGACCTCAGGGTTCAACTACTCGTTTGACTCGCTCGCCGCTGGTGGTGGGCAGCACAGTGAGCTGCACGAGGCGGTGCGGACGATGATGTTCTTCGACTCGAACTCTCTGAGCTTCCTCATCCCGCTCGTCTTCCCTCCCGCGCGTCTCATCGTGAGTGCCCTAACTCGCGTCCGAAGCTCAAGTCTCAGGCATTATGTTTTTCTCACGTCATCGTTGTCATTCAGCCCACGAAGCGCGCTCGTGAATTGGCGAGGTCGCGCGCCATCCTGCACCGCGTTGGGGGGCAGATTGTCGCTGAGAGGAAAGCGGCGGTGCTTGCGGGTATGAGCAGCGCGGAGAAGGGCAGCCTCAGGAAGAGCAGCATTGAAGGGCGGGATCTCATGAGTCTTCTGATCAAGGCTAACCTTGCGAATGATGTGGCGGAGGATGCGAGGCTGAGCGATGAGGATCTCGTCTCTCGTGGGTTCTTTCAAGATCTAGGTGGTGCAGGAAACACAAGCTGACGGAGCGACACAGAAATACCTACGTTTATATTTGCGGGGCATGAGACCACGAGGCATGCATGCCCGCCCTGAGAACTCGTTGACGCTTGCTTATTATATGCTCATTTTTGCAGCACGGCGCTATCATGGACCCTCCTCCTCCTCTGCCGCAACGCAACCGCCCAGGACAAACTCCGTGCGGAAGTCAGCTCCTTCCCAAGCGACACGCCCTCGATGGAGCAGCTGAACGCGATGCCGTACCTCGATGCGGTCCTGCGCGAAAGCATGCGTGTGCACAGTCCGGTCGCCGAGTCGGAGAGGGTCGCCGTCAAGGACTGCGTGATCCCTGTGGACAGCGAGTATGTCGATCGGTTTGGCAAGACCAGGAGGGAGATTAGGTGAGTTTTTGGGGGGGCAAGCGAAGTGCGGGTCGTGATCACCCCATGCTCATGTCCTTGGGGCTGCAGGTTGAACAAAGGCGATGCGATCTTGGTGGCCCTGCGGGAGGTGCACCTCTCGAAAGAGATATGGGGCGAGGATGCGCTTGAGTTTATGTGCGTTCGTTTCTCCACGTTTATCGTGTTTTGTGCTCATATGGGGTGTGTGCAGTCCGGAACGCTGGGAGAATATTCCTGGGGCCGCGAAGTCCATTCCTGGCGTATACAACAACCTCATGTCCTTCATCACCGGCCCGCACGCATGCATCGGATACCGCTTCGCGCTTCTCGAGTAAGGCATCTCGTCCTGTCTTGTGCCTCCGGTGCGATTGCTGACTTGGTGCCGCGACTTGGAAGGGCAAAGGCGGTCCTGTTCACCCTCATCCGGACGTTCGCGTTTGACTTTGCCGTCCCGGAGGACCAGATTGTTCGCAAGACGATGATTGTGGGGCGCCCGTATTTGGCGTCGGAGACGGAGAAGGGGCCGCAGATGCCGATTCTGATACGTCCCGTCAATCCTTAGATGGTCTACTGCTCTGTAAAATAGAGTGCATATTCGAGTAGTCGCGCATTGGTGCTGTATGTGGACAGTATTATAGATGATGATTCATTCAATAATGCTTGCTTCCGTCTGTCCTTGCGAAGTCCCTAGATCGGTTTTCGCTCACGTTCAAGAAGTACGACTCAACGGTACAAGTGGGTCCTCACACACTCCTTCCTACCCCGTCAAGCGGGGATAGGAACCTCCGCCTGCGGCGTCAGCCTCGCCGCATGCCGCCTCGCACCATTATCATAATCCGGCGTCGCCGTATGCATAGTCACACGATTGTCCTGCGCAGATAACATTAATATTCATCAACGCTGAACCTCCTGTTCCCTTGCAGTAGATGCAATGAAGAAGACGCAGACGCACCCAAACGACAACAGTCCCCGGCTCGTACGCCGCGCGGACGTGGAAATCGGCGCCCGTGGTGATGTGGTCGAGCAGGAAGCGGAGGAGGTGCTCCGATTCCTCGGCTTTGAACCCCACGATGCGTCTCGTGAAGGCGGGGTTGAGGAAGAGCGCTTTCTCGCCGGTGACGGGGTGCTGGCGGACGAGCGGGTGCTGCGGCGGCAGACCGGACGGGGGTTTGCAGGGTGCGGGAGGTGAATGGAGGTTCTGGGATCTGGGATCTGGGATAGTGCACCGCTCACCTCGGTTTCGAGATTCTCGCGCCGCAGCGTCGCCCCGCGTTTCCGCGAGCGCGCAAACAGTTCATGTGGCACAGACGAGTGCACCGCGCGCAGGCCCTCGAGGCGCTTCCGGAACGCGGGGGACAGCCGGTTGTACGCCTCAACTTGAGATGCGAAGATGGTGTCCCCGCCGGTTTGGGGCTGCTCGAGGATGAAGAAGATCGTGGTGCCGGGGGGTTGCAGTTCGTAGGACTGTGAGGAGAGATTTGTGGTGTGTTAGTGAGGGTTAGAGGAGGGATGTTGGGGGGGAAGTGCCGTACACCGTCGGAGTGCCAGTAGGTGTGGTTGGCGCGGCTGTTGTTGAGGTAGTCTCGGCGGTTGAGCTGCGCGTCACGGTATACTGCATGCGGGGGTTGATTTAGAAATATCCCTCAACGGACGGTGCGTACCGGGGGGAACATAGTAGTATTAGATAGACGAACCAATGTGGAACTCAGGGTACCCTTTCACGTTTCCAGACGTAGGGTTGCTCTGTAGAGGCCCGAAGTGGCGCGCGATTTCAATCTGGCGCGGGGTGCTGATGTCTTTGAAGTCTTGGTCGCGGAATATGACCAGTTTGCGCTCGGCAGTGAAGAGGGCGAGCTCGTCGAGGCCTTCTTTGCTCAGTTGGGAAAGCTGCACGCCACGCAGTTCGGTACCGATGTATGGGCTGATCATTTTGGCTGTGACACCCTCGGAGAGTAGATGTGGTTTTGTGGGGTCTGCTCGTAGACCGGGGTCTGTGAATTCGAAAAGCTCGGTAGGTGGATGTTTTTCTTGCGGGTCGAAGTAGGGATAGTAGAAAGGGTATGCTGGGCCGCTCTATTTTGCATAATTCAGATGAGAGTCAGAATATGATTGTGGATGGTTATTAAAGACGTACATCCTCTGAACTATCGACGGGCTTCTCTGAAGTCAGCTTCAGGCTAGTGATGCCATTGGTAACATCTTCTGTGGTTTGGACGGCAGTCTCGGTGAACTCAGAGGTCATTTCGGGCAGTCACCTGTGATGAGGGAAATTGAAGAGAGTCTGAAAGGTGTATAAAGAATAGGCCGTCTATTCTTATATATACCGCAGACCGAAGTCTGCCGTACTGAATGAAAGCGCCAGTGACATAACCTTTAAGCTTCAAGAATGCCGGATACTCTGAAGGTGCAGGGCGGGCAGTCGTAACGGTGGTCTTATCCTCGAAGGATCCGCGCGCAAGCTGTCGAGGTATACTCGTCTTCCTACCTAGCGGTCTCTGTTCTATAGGCCAGTTGATTGACGTACTTAACGATCTTCGCATGCTGTAAAAGTGAAAGGCAAAGACTGCATAGAAGAAAAACGTGCGTAAGTGACCACGGCTCGTCGCTCGAGGACGCAATGCAGTTTTTGGAACATCGATTTCGGTGGCCATGTTTCCTGGAGAAAGGTGCCTGACGAGCGCTTGGCACGCAAATTGCCACGATCGAAAACATAAGTCCGGCGGGGCCCCGGTCGGCCGGACTGAATACCCGAACGTGTCGACACCTCGGCCCGCCCGCATTACTCGCGTTGTCCGACGTGGCCACATCGCGTCGACGCTTTGAATCCCACCACGCTTGTCTGAACTGTCCGTGTGATGGTATATCCTGCATGTCTTCTACAACGAATCCATATAACATGGACCCCGCGCTCGACGGAGTTGCCAAAGGCGGTCGATACCAGGGGGGCAGGCCTTGCGGTGGATCGGGTGACATGAGAAGCCACTAGAGTTTGCGCGAGGTGATCATCTCCAAACTCCATTCTGTCTGGGGAACGCGGTCCGCTGACTTCCCTTTGCAGCAGCATGATTGATTCCGCGCTGCCACAGACTGAGATGGCGTTTCCGCGGGCGTGGACTGCAGCGTGGGGTGAGAGCGCGCGCGCCGCAGGCCTGACATGGTAGCCAAGTTGGGGGCGTCGAGGACGAGAGCGGAAGCCCGAATATGTCCGGCCATGCGCCGAACGTGACAGATCTAGCGATGTCTTTTCTGCTTGAACGCCGGGTGCGCCTGCCATCAGGAAGTGCAAATATTCACTCTATGAATCCCATAACTGCCCCGCGTTTTCCGTCTTTGTCCCGCACAACCCTCTTCCTCCCGCCGCGATCATGTCCCGCACAACCTCGCCGTCCGACCCGCCCGACTCGCTCTCGAAGCAGAGCAACAAGCTGCGGTCGCGTGAGGACTCGGACTTGGGCATGCAGGAGAAGCATATGACGCACCTGGACTCCGACTCTGAGTCGGTTGGGGTGGTGGACAAGCATGTTGAGCGAAGGGCGCAGCTGAAGGTGGACTTGCTCATCGTTCCGCTCGTCGGCATGTATTGTGAGTTGCCGTGATTTGTTACCCTGTGCATGTTCTGATCGACCATTGTAGACTTCTTGTCATTTTTAGTAAGTCTTGCGTTACCTCAAAGTCATGAGGGATGATTTACAACTACGATGTCTATTTAGGACAGATCGTAAGTGCTTCATCCGGTCTTGAAATGACTTCCATCTAATATACATATGCAGAAATATAGGTAATGCGCGCATAGCCGGCCTTGAAAAACAGCTCAAAATGACGGACCACCAATATTCAACGGCCCTGACAATCACCTAGTAAGCACGACCTCCCATACCTCCATGGAGCAAAAAACCGATCGGCTCCACCAGCGTCCCCTACATCGTCGCCGAGCTCCCCATGAACCTGCTCATGAAGCGGCTCGGGGCCAATATCACGCTGCCGGTCATGGTCACGCTTTGGGGCATGGTTTGCGCCTGTCAAGGTCAGTAACGCATGCATTTGATATGCACATGTGAGCGTGAACCCTTACGATCGTGTGATGACGTAGGTGCCGTAAAGTCGTACGGAGGTCTCCTGGCGTGCCGGTTCTTCCTCGGCGCGCTGGAGGGCGGTTTGTTCCCCGGCATCGTGCTCTATATGTCGTCGTTCTACAAGCGCCATGCGATGCAGCTGCGCTTTGCAATGATGTTTAGTGTCACGTCGTTGGCGGGCGCGTTCTCGGGCTTGCTTGCGGCTGCGATTCAAAATATGAATGGTATGAGGGGGCTTTCGGGGTGGGCGTGGATATTTATTCTAGTTCGTCGCGCTTTCCCTCTAAATCTCAAACAAGCGCATATATACTGACATATTGATTGTTGCGTTCAACAGGAGGGCGTGTTTACGACCGTGTTCGGCATCGTCTCGTTCTTCCTGATACCCGCAGCCCCATCGACGATGTGGCTCCTCAACCCCGAAGAAAGGGTCGCGTACACGCGCGCACTGGCCGACGACTGGAGCGGCGACGAGGAGCATGAGGTGTTTAGCTGGAGCGAGGTCGCGAGCGCGTTTACGGACGCCCCGCATGTGCTGTTGAATTGCCTGCCGCTGTTTGCGAGTGGGTTGACGGTGAGGCTGGTTTTTAGTGTGATTTTGTGTTTGTGCTAATTTTTTTTTTCACCAGCTCTTTGGTCTGGCGAATTTGTAAGTTCTGCCTTTTAGCCGGTGTGGTCATGTCTCTCATAGAAGTTGTGAATAGCACCCCGACGATCGTCAATGCTCTGGGCCATTCTGCAACGCAGTCGCAATTGCTGTCGGTATGTCACATTCATTTTCATTCAATTCTCCGAAAATGGATTTGATCATCTTTCATCTTACTCAGGTCCCGCCCTACGCCTGCTCCTTCGTCTTCAGCATCGTTGCCGCCTACTTCTCCGACCGGTACAGACAACGCGGCGCGATGGCGATCTTCTGCGCGCTCATCGCGCTCGCCGGCTACGCGATCTTCATCGCCACGCCGAACAAGCACGCGAACTACGGCGCGCTCTTCCTGCAGATCATCGGCGTGTACTCGATCCCGCCGTGCTTGAGCACGTGGCAGGCGAACAACGTGCAGCCGCATTATCGGCGCGCGACCGCGGTCGCGATGGCGTTTATGAGCACCAACCTCGGAGGTCAGTCTCGCTTCCAGTCTTGCATCTCGCGCGTCGTGTGTATCTGCAGCTAACTGACCACGCCCGCAGGCATCGTGTCGACGTGGATCTTCCTCGGCCCGCCGCGCTTCCGCGACGCGTCGATCGTGAACCTGTCCTTCATCCTCGCGCTCGGCGTCGCGGCGGGCGCCATCGTGCTCTACCTGCGGCGCCAGAACCGCATCAAGCGCGAGACGGTCGCGCGGCTGCTGCGGGAGCACGGGGACGGGACGGGCCCCGGTGGATGGGATTCGCGGGAGGAGAGGGCCAGGTTGGGCGATCGCCATCCGCGGTTCGAGTATACCCTGTAGTTTGCTGGCGCGGTGACAATCGCGAGCGTGCGCCGGTTGTGCTCAAGCTATGGAACTCACGCGTGCTCTCGAATCCAGTCTGTCAGTGCTCAGCGCAACGCTCGGCTGTGGCCGTGTATGGTATTAGTGCGGTTCCGTCGGCGAGAAGTGATGTTCAGGACCACTTGATCACGTCAAGGCCACATGGGTGCGCTTCTGAGCCTGCCCCTATGTGTGCAGTCGGGCAGCGGATGGTGCCGGCGGGAAAAGAACGGGCGAAGCGATAACAGAGAATTCGAAGTTCAGGAAGCGGCAATGGGACGACAGGCGACAGATCGGTTTCAGTAGGCGAAAACGCGGGCAAGTGTATGTCCACGGTTACTCGACCCGGTCGGTGCTTGGGGTGGTTCAAATTTGTTGGTGGGCTCTGTATGGATTTTGAGGAATGCTACGGGTGAGTGCATATTGGGTTCATTGCGAACTGTGCGGATTGAAAATGTAATGATCCTCTAGCTGAAGTGGTTTTTAGATTACTGATTACCGAGTTGGATGCGCTGCTGCCGGTCAGTGTGGTGGGCCGTGGAGCAATACCAGATGCGAGATGCTGGCACTGGCAGGTGTCGAGGGCACGGCGGTACTAGGCCTGTCTCGATGGCTCGTGGCTCGTGGCTCTCAGACCTCAGATCCAGATCCGACCCACATGTTGAGCCTCTTTTCCTGTGACATGTGAACCGGGGCTGGCGTTGCGGGGAGACAGGCTGGCAGCTCTGGGAGAGCAATTTCGTGATATTGACAATGTCGAGTCCTGCGCTCGTTGTCAGAAGCAAGCTTCTTTGCGCGGTTTGAGTGCCGGTCACATGGCGTGCGCAGGTACGTGAATTTGGGCTGGCGAATCTGTTCCTGAGTGATTACATAGTGATCAGGGACCGTAGGAGTAGGAACCAGCTCCGCATTGTACCCCTGCAAAATAATGACACGCGACGTTGTTGTTATCGCTGTTGTTGTTGCTGTGAATTAACTGTGAGGATCCGTGCTCGATTATTGATGGTTTTTCCTTGACGGGGTTCATCAGATCGGTTGGCTAGACCTCAAACAACGAATCAAGGACAACTGACAGAAAATGAGAATCATTGTCATCCCGTGGGCGGTTGAGAGACATGCCTGGGACCGTCGGGGCCTTCGGTGCTTCGCGGAGGCTATCAAAAAGCCCAAACGGGACCGTATTCGCGATCAGCGTCTCTGCGCCCTTCTTGATCAGCCCGCCATCCTGAGACCCGCGCCGCGCCCCATCGCATCTGGATTTTGCGAGCGTTCCTGCAGGGCGCCACCACGGCCACGCGTAAGGAAACGGCCGCGGCCGCGCATGTCAGTGCATGTTCATCATAATCATCATCATGAAGTTTGCTGCACCCCGCACGCTGGCGCTTCGATTTCCACCTCCGCGCAGCGCCGGCATACCGCCGGCACGCGAGTATGCGCCAACCGCGTGCTGCTGCCCAAGTGCCAAAATCCTCGGACGCTCACACAGGTGCCAGGGTGGCGCTCGCACGGCCGTCCACTGGACGGTGATTGAGTCGCGTGCTTCGCGCCGGCGGTGCTCGAGGCCGCGCCTTCTGGAAGGCGTCCTGCCGCGCGCGGGGTGCGAGAGCGGGGTGTGCGGGCGCGTTAAGTACCACTGTGCATGGGTGCCACTTTCCGAGTAGCCCGGGTCTGCTGCTGCTCGCTCGCCATGGTGAATGTGCTCGTGCCGACGGGAAATTATGGCACGCCTGCGACGGTGGAGAATTTGCACCAGATGTACGTTGGTCGGTGTCTTTCTTTGTGTTGAAGCTGACTGGTGGTTCTTTGCTAGTCTCATTGGAAAGGTAAAGAATTATGTCGTGACGAGATGAACACAACTAATGGTCATCTGGGCATATAGTACTTCTTCCTCGGGACACTGACAATGCTCCTGTACGACCACATACTGACATTACCCGCGGAGGTGAGCTCTATCATTATTTCAGCGATTTATGGTGATTATCGACACTCCGCCCCTAAAGGTCCAAACCGTCTGGAAAAAGAAGAAAACATATGGTACGCGTACTCGCTTCTCTCTCTCTTGTCCTCTGTCCTCATGACCTGTGCAGTACTGTGTTTATTCCTCTTTGTATGTCCATTCTACACCGTCATAGTCCGTCTTCGTCGGCTCAACTCGGCCGTGATGTCATCGTCATGAGGTCCGGTATTACGCTCTGTTTGCGGTCATAGTCGTTGCGTTCGGTAGGCGCTGCTCTTCTGGGATGCTTCTAGACGTGCTGGATGATCTTCGACTCTTGCAGGATTCTTCTCCACGGAGATGACCCGTGAACGGTGAGCGCTTGTCATGAATGTCTAGACGAGACGAGCGGTCGATTAAGAACGTATTGTACAGATGCGCCCACTGGATGCTCTTCCTCCCGCTCGGTGTCACCGTGCCGCTTATGCTCTTCCCCGGTATCCTCATGCTCGTCAGGTAAGCGCCGCCCCGCGGAACATATAGTCCGCGCTAAGCTGACTGCGGCAGAGTGTACGCGCTCTACAACCGGAACAAAATCGTCCTATTTGGGCTGAGCACTGTGCTCCTTGCGCAGACGATAGCTGGGATATGGCAATACAGCGTCTCCGGCGGAACACGTGCGTCGGCTTTCCTTGGGTGTTCTGTTTGAAAAAGCTACTAACGCAGCGGCTGTAATAAAGCCGCACCGGACCCAATTGATAACTACGAGTTCCATTGTAGGTCTGGTGCTACTGTTCCGCAGTATGAGTTGATTGACACGTATTCGGATAGTCTGCATATACCTACCTCCGAAGAAACTGTGCGTTCCTTGCGGAATCCGCGTTCCCTTATCCGCTCTTGCAACTGACGGAATTGCTTTCAGCGGGCGCACGGCGTCCATGTATGTCTTCATGGAGCTGGGCTACGACACGCTCATTTTCTTCCTCACCCTCGGCCGGACGTCCTTCATGTTCTGGAGACATCAAGGCCGAGGCCCGAGCTCTAGGAGTTTGTTGGACAACCTCATCAGGGATGGCGCGTTCTACTTCGCGTACGTACGCTATCTTTCTTTTTGCCGATCCCGATTCATGCTGATCGGTTGCAATTATCAGGGTTATTTTCTCGATAAATCTGACCTGGGTTGTCATGATCCTATACGCACCGACAGGTCTCCGCGCTATCTCTTCTATGTATGCAAATTATCTTTCTAACACCGCGAGCTCCGCTGACAAGATCACCCAACCACAGTCCTTCCGCATGGTCCGTATGAATGCCACCTCCATCACAATTCCGCTTCTTACTTGTTCACTTTTCCCCCCGCTGGATTCCGATCCGTGCTGCGCACACGGATATGTACAGCATCACCACAGTCATGATCTGCCGCATCACGCTCAACCTCCGCGTGACCGTCTACGGGCCCCCGCGCATTGACGAGCGCACAGGCAACGCGAACGACAATATTCCGCTCTCGAAGCTCCGATCGCTGCGCTCGCCGCGGGCTGCCAATTTTCCGACGCCGGTGCCGCGGAGGGATAAGGACCAGAACGGGAACAGGGATAGCCCGGTTGATCCTGTGTATGAGGAGGCGCGGGGGTGGCGGCGCTCGGAGTCGGTTGGGATGGCGCGGTCGCCGCAGTCGTTGGATGATGTGTATTCGGATGTGTAGGAGGGGACTATGTGGTACTGTGTATTTTGAGACTTGATATCAGTGTATCAAAATCTTGGGTGTATTTATGGAAATTCTATACTTGTATACGCGGCTACTGGGAAGCTTGAAACTTCGTGCTATCTTTGAAGCAAGCACTACAGGGACATATGTTCGAACTACTACACGGTAACGACAACACGGCGGCGAAATTCAAAATGCGACAAATGCGGAGTCTACTCCGCCCGGGCCGGAGCCTATTTTGGCGCGCCGCCGGCTCGAACGCGCTCCTCGAACTTGGCCACCGCGCGCCGCGTCGCCTCGGCACTTCCCTCCTTGCACAACACCTTGAACGCGTCCGAGTCGCGGTAGCCCTTCCAGCTTGTCCTCTCCAGCACGGACCACCACGCCTCTGCGTACGGGTGTCCGGGCGCGCCGAGGTACCCCCATGGCTTTGCGGTGCAGGGCTGCACGTATGGGTTGAGGATGGCCTCCATGTCGGGGTGCACGGGCCCTGTGAAGTGGACGATTGATGGGTTGTTGAAGACCTCTGGGATGTTGAGAGCGTTGCCTTCTGCAGATGGAGCATTGGCGTACGTTCCCAGCCCTTGTGCGTTCCACTTCATCGGCAGCACTGACCAGTCTCCCTGGAAATGTGCGTTCAGCACGTCTTGGTCTCCGTAAGGCATCTCCAGGCCCTTTTGGGCCGACTCTTCGAGGGTTGGTTGCCGAGCGCGGATTTGAGTGAGGTCCATGAGCATCACTCCGGCGTTGAAGTAGGGTGCACTGTATTGGGTTTCACTGGCACCGGCGTGGCCTGTGGGATAGCCGACATCGACCACGGCACCAAGTGCATTTCCTTGCAAGTCGGTGTCCCACAGCTCCTTGATGTCCGACCGAATCAATGTGTCGCCGTCGAGGTAGAGGACACGTTCGACTGGGAGGATCTTGGACAGATGCACCTTTGCCCAGGTGGCTCCTCCAGTGGCACTGCTGGCAAGTTCTGCAGGGACGTCAAGGAAAATGAGGCTCGTGTCTTCGCGGTGTGGTATGGAGTCTTGGATCTGTGTCCTGTCGGATTCCGCAAGGCCGCAATCTACGACATACACCGTGACTTTACTGCGGGTGTTCTCCAGGAGGCTGCGGATGGAGACTGCCGCAGGCATTGCATACGCCGAGTCCACGGTGTAGACCACATTGATCCCATACCCAAGCGCGTTCGCCAGCCGCCCATCACACCCCGCCTTGTCCTTCACCAAAAACCCGATGCGCATCTCCGTCGTCTTCTGCAAGATCATCTGGTACTGCTCCGGCCCGGAAATGCGCTCGTACTCGCCCGCATGCAGCGCCATGAACGCGTCGACGCCCCGCTGCGGGTGGTGCGCGCCCCCGGCGCACTCGACGCTCCACTTGTAGTCGTCGAAGATGAACACCGCGCCCTTGCGCGCGAGGCGCCACGCGAGCTCGCCGTCGAGGAACGTGTCGTCCGCCTCGTGCGAGCCGTCGACGTAGACCCAGTCGAACCCGGGATTCGTCGAGGACATCTCTTCCTCGAGCAGCAGCATGAGCGCCGGGAAGCTGAAGTGGTCGAGGATCCGGTGCGGCTTGCCGGTGAGCGAGAGGTTGTGTGTGAGCTTGCGGTGCCGCTCGCGCCCCGCGGCGGTGTGGAAGAGGTCGAAGTGGTCGATGCAGACGATGCTGCCGTGCGGGTTGCAGAGCTCTGTCAGGAGGAAGATGGCCGAGCGGCCTTCCCAGGACCCGATTTCGAGCACGCGCGGTGCGGGAGAGGTGATGCGCGGGAAGAGGGTCTTCCAGTTGGCGATGTTGAAGGTGAACCAGTCTTGCGTTGGCGTGAAGAGGTAGGCGTCGGTGTTGGTGTCGGACATGATGTTCTGGATGTGACTTTGGCTGAGCATTTCCCTCTAGGTGGACGGTATCAACTCACTATATGCGCCCCACTTCAACAAGTGGGATGAAGTTTGGAAAAGTAGGATGGAGTAGGGATGAGAGTGGGTGTGGTTGGGTGAAGATACATCGTTCACCCCTTTGTCTCTGAGATATACGCAAACGCCACAGTCGAGGTACCATCCTAGTATCATGGGGTTCTTGCTAATCGCTCACGAGTTTAGATCTTCCTTTTCCAGCTTTCCTCTTCCCAACTATCCGCGCGTTTTCCGCAGTATGTCGTGACAATGGGCGCCTCAGGACCATGCACCCAGGATACACGTCAAACATAGCCCGTCGTCTGTATTGGCTCCTCCAACGATACGTACGTCGAGGCGTCTCTGGACGACCTGGCCTCGTCTACGAAGAACATCGTGCTGCGGGCGGGAGGCTCCGACGTCCTTCTCCGCAGTACGCTGACAGCTCCGAGTCTATTCGAGTACGCAACGTGGAGTGAAGGAGCGGCGTTGTTGTCCTGAATAGAGTGGTACAGTGCTTTTCAGGCCGTCCCCGCTATGATGAGTCGCTATGGAGGTGCTAATCGCCGGGTCACCGTCGCCTCATGGTCCTTGGCGGCCTCTATGCTGAACAGGAACCCTGAAAGTTTGTCTGTTATCGTGGAGTTTTTGGACGCGGGTACCTCGCGAAGCACTCCATTAATGGGGTGTCAGTGATATGGGGCCAGAGTGTATCTGGAAGATCGCTGCCAGAATGTCCAGCATTGCCGGTCCTTAAAGATCTTGTGTTGGCTGGTGAGCTCTGTACCCTCCCAACCATGACGGGAAAGCAGGTATACGTCGTGACGGGCGGCAATGGGTTCATCGTCAGCAGCTTCCTGATTATCCCTTGCGCTACATCCTCACTATATTTTCAGGGATCCCATGTGGCCGTAATGCTTCGCAACTGTGATCAGTTCGTCCGCATCGTTGATATCAAACCGACCTCGCTTTTCACGGAGCCCATCTGCGACGAGCTCGTCGTCGGCAACCTCTGCGACCCGGCCTTCTGCACCCGCATCGTCCAAGGCGCACACACGGTGCTGCACTTCGCCGCAGTCATGGGCGGCATGGGGACCATCCACGAGGAGAATGATTTCGAGATCTACGAGGAGAACCAGGCGATGACGGTCAACATCGTCCGCGCATGCATCGCTGCAGGCGTCAAGCGGCTCTTCTACGCCTCCTCTGCGTGCGTCTACCCCGAGTCTCTCCAGGGTTCAGACAACAAGGACGTCTCGCTCCGCGAGGACGACGTTTGGGCGAAGCCGCCGCCGAAGCCGCAAGGACTATATGGTCTAGAGAAGCTCGTCTCGGAGATCCTCCTGCAGCAGTTCGAGTCAAAAATGACGCTGTGCATCGCCCGGTTCCACAATGTGTACGGGCCGCGAGGGGCCTGGTGCGACGGCCGGGAGAAAGCTCCCGCGGCCCTGCTCCGCAAAGCAATCTGCGCGCGGCGGCTCTTCGAGCAGACGAAGACGAAGCCCGCCATGGAGGTCTGGGGGAGTGGCGACCAGCGCCGCAGTTTCCTGTATATCGAAGATTGCGTTCAAGCCATTGAACGTTTTCTCTTTCAAGTTGATGGCGTCGAGGCGAAGGATACCAAGATCGTCAATATCGGATCAGACCAGTCTGTCACGATATCCGAACTGGCGAGGATCGCTGTCCGTGCCGCGGGATTGGAGGAGGCCGACGTGGACTTCAAGTTCGACCTCCACAAGCCGGTTGGCGTTGCCTTGCGCAACTCGAATAATGAATTTGTCTTGGAGGCGTTAGATTGGAGGCCCGCCACGCCACTGGAACACGGGTTGAACGATACAGCGCTTTGGATGCAGAGGGAGATCGATACACGCCTTCGACCCCTCAACCCCAGCGCACGCGTCGCCTTTCTGGAAGGACTGCAAGAAAGCCGCCTCGTGGATATGAAGCTCGAGAGGACCACGTTCGCGGTGCTGCTGCCGATCACGTCGCGGGGCGCAGGTGCCCCGGAGGACTGCCTCGAGCATCTTGGACGCTTCGCGCACTCGCTGGAGCGGACGACGTGGCGCGACATGCATCAACTTGGGGGGAAGCGCTTTCGTATCAAGATATACCTCGCCATCGATGCTGTTGATACATTCCTTCTGCAGCCTGAGAACAAGGCGGTGGATGTGTTGTTGAAGGCGGGGTTCTCCGATGTGAAGGTCTTGGAGTGCACGTTTCCACCGGGGTATATATGCCACCTCTGGCGTGCCTGCGCCCGCAGGGCATGGGAAGACGGCTGCGATTATTTCATTCTTTTGGGAGATGACGTTGAGCTGCAGGACGAGGGCTGGATGCGGGATGCGGAGGCAGAGTTCGCGGATATTGCCAAGGCGGAAGGCGTACCGGTAGGATTTGGTTGTGTTGCTTTTACAGATACCTCCTTCCCCGGCATGCCGACTTTCCCAATCGTTCATCGCAATCATACGGACGTCTTCCAGGGAGATGTGGTTCCCGACAGCTTTGTGAACCAGGACGGCGATCCGTTCTTGTTCCAGCTTTATCGCCGATTCGGGTGCTCTAGGATGTTCGGCTCTCGCATCCGCAATAATTTGGGCGGTAGCGACAATGCTCGCTACGAGAAGCAGCACGCGGTCGACTGGACCTTTGGTGTACTCGATTGTGCGACCGATGCTTTGGAGCAGTCTTTGCAAGCGGTGAATCCCAGTGCCTGCAGAAAGTTGACCATCGACATCATAATCCCCTGCTACCGCGTCCAGATGCGATACCTCCGACCCATCCTAGAGCTCGAGCCATCGAAGGACTGCACGGTCATGTTTATCGTCATCATCGACGACCCAAATTCCCCCCACATCGCCGCCCTCGAGCAGCGCTACGCCCACCGCCCAGACGTGCGCATCCGCATCAACGTGCAGAACCTCGGCGCCTCCGCATCACGCAACCGCGGCCTGCGCGAGTCCGCCGCGGAGTGGGCCTTCTTCCTCGACGACGACGTCCTGCCCGCGCACGACCTGCTCCTCGCCGCCGAGCGCGCCATCCGCGCCGCGCCCGCCGCCGCCGGGTTCGTCGGCACCGCGCGCCTGCCGTGCGCGGACCGCGTCTTTACGGCTGCGCTGCACCTTGCCGGCGTGACGTACTTCTGGGACATCGCGGCGAAGCTCCCCGGTGCGGCGGACGACCTCCCATGGGGCGTCACCGCGAACCTGATCGCGCGCCGCAGCGCGCCGGACGGCGTGCAGTTCGACCTGCAGTTCCCGAAGACGGGCGGCGGCGAGGATATCGACTATGTGCTCCGCAAGCGCGCGTATGCGCTCGAACATGGCGGGACGGGCTTCTGCGCGGCGCCGGACGTGGTCGTCACGCACCCGTGGTGGAATGGCGGCAGGAGGTCGTATTGGCGCTTTTATATGTGGTCGAAGGGAGATGGCGGGCTGGTGAGGATGTACCCCGAGTTGACGTACTTCGGCGGCGCGCCCAATAGCGCGGAATTTTTCCTCCTTGGAGCTGTGATGTTTTTGTTAGGTACGTTCGCCGTCGTCGCGGCGAACTCGACTTGGCTCCTCGTCTTCTCGGTGAAGATGTTCGTCGCGACGCTGCTCGCGAATGTTGTCCATGATGTTTATCGTCACCTCTGGCGCGATGCGGACAGGATGCGGACCATGAACACGTCTGTCACTGGCGTGCGCTGGTTTGTGGCTGTGGTGGAGAGCTCGCTGGTTCGCATGTTCAGTGAGTGGGGGCGCGTGGCTGGGATTCTGGAGCGTGGAGAGGTGATGCTGCTTGGGTGGCGGTTTGACTGGTTTGCGGGGAGAGTTGGGGATGGCCCGAGGAACGAGGAGAGGATGAACGCGCGTCAGCGGGCCGTCTTGGTTCTTGGGATTCTCTTGTTTATCTGTCGTATGTCTCTTATGGTCTGAAGTGTAGGATCTACTCACCGCGCCGGGGTGCAGATTTCTAGATTTCCTTCATAGTTCCCGGTGAACATTGTTGTTCTAGATTAAAATTTTGTGCTTACCGGCAAATTAAATTAGACCATGTGGTTTACCTCTGTTTCAGAGTACTCCTGGATCGGATATTGTGTTGCAGATAAAACTTCTGTCGACGGAAAGTGTCCCGCAAATGTTCCTGTAATTTCATCCAAAGCACGATCGGCTCGTCCGGAGACATTGCGGAGGGTTGCGGAGACAAACGGGTTTCCGAGTATTCTCACGCTTCCCCGCATCAGCCCCGCATCCCGAATTAGAGCTTGGTGACACTCCATCGTGATCCCAGCTGTTCCTTACGGCTTCTCTCAAGCCAAATACTGCTAGGGACGAGCTTCCACCTGACCAGCTTCCGTACAAATTTCGTCCTGCAAGCGATGTCCTGGACCGCCTCGTGGGCCACTTACGGTATGGCGACTGCAATATCCACGACGAGATGAACGGTTTCACTACAAAATCTCCAGCATTCCCGGCTCGCCGGTACGTATGCTCATGTGGCTCAGGGCACCGGGCTCCATGTACAATTGAATAAATAGCCGCTCCCAACGCCTGAGATGAAGTGCGCTGACACCGTCTCGCTCTGACCGTCACGCTACCCTCCTCTCCGCTTTCTGACCCGACTCAGCTGGAGGATTTACGACCAAGATGTCCCTCGACGAGAAGCATGGCTTTGAGGAGCGAGAGACTGTCCCTGTGGCCAGCGAGAAGGCCGCGTCGGATGTCGTTGTCGACCGCGACAGTGTCGTCGAAACGCCCCAGGAAGAGCGGCGCCTTATTCGCAAGCTCGACCTTAGGATTCTGCCCATCGCGTGCATGATGTACCTCTTCGCCTGTAAGTGACGCATTGAGACTAGCATCTGTGTGACAGATGACTGACACCGCGCAGATCTGGACAGAAGTAATCTGGGCAACGCGCGTCTGCAGGGTCTCCCGAAAGACACGCTCGGTGGTGACCCCACCGGGAAGAAATTCGACTGGGTCAATTCGGCATTTTTCTTCTCCTACGTACGTTGGCATGACTGCCTTTCTTGACGCAAGGTTTACTGACTTTGTATTGTCAATGCAGATCTTGTGTCAGGTCCCTGCAACAGTCCTGTCCAAATTGTTCCAGCCCAGAATATGGCTAGGAAGTGCCGCCCTCGGCTGGGGCCTCTGCTCTACTCTCATGGTAGATACCCATTCACGGAATTATCTCATGAATGAGCTAACCGCTGTCATCTAGTCGACTGGGTTCAATGAGGCAGGGTTAATCGTATGTCGGGTTGGGTTGGGCGTCTTCGAGGCGTGCTTTGGCCCTGGGATCCCGCTTTACTTCAGTATGTTCGCATATCAGTTTCGAAATGATGTCTCATTAACGTCCATCGCAGCGCTCTTCTATACCAAGCACGAAGTTGGCCTACGCCTCGCCTACTGGTTTGGCTTTGCCGCCGTCGCAGGCGCCTTTGGCGGGCTCATCGCGTATGGCGTGCAGCACGCAGACCTGCCTTTCTCCGACTGGCGCCTGCTGTTCATCGTGGAGGTGAGCGCTCCTGAGCTCCACGAAGTCGTCGGGCGTTGACGGGTAATGGCGTGTTGAAGGGGATACCGTCTTTCTTGTTGGGCCTCGTGGCGATTGCTTTCCTTCCTAACAGACCCGAGACGACCACGTTCTTCAATGAGGACGAGCGCAAGCTTGCCATGCAGCGTGCGAATCGCGATACGAGTGGTGATGTTGGGTATACAGTGAACAAAGGTACGGACAGTAGGCTTGAAGCAATGTCCTGGTGCTGATGTCTCTGCTGCAGGGCATATCATCGACGCTTTCAAGGACTGGCGTGTTCGTATGAGCATCTTGAACCTCGACTGGCGCGTGCTGACCGATGATGATAAACAGATCTATCTTGGCGGTGTCATCTACTTCGGGTCGAACGCTGCGCTTGCCTCCATATCGGCGTTTCTTCCCACCATTATTCAGACTTTTGGCTACAGTGCGTTAGATTTTTTCCAGCGTCTCGAGTCTGGCCTTGCTGATATCGATGCTTTGGCACTAGCGAATGCCCGCGCGCAGTTGTTGACGGTCCCGCCGTATGCCGTGTGTGCTGTGGTCATCACGGCTGCTTCTTGGTGCTCCGACCGCCTGCAGAGTCGTGGACACTTTGTATGTGTTGCAAGTGGCATTGGAGGGATAGGCTACTTGTACGTCGTCATCCTCCTCTGTAGTTTTGACTGAAAATGATGACCATTATCAGGCTACTTCTCACCGTGGCCAACAATGTGCACGTCCGGTACTTCGCGACGTTCTGCATTGTCAGCGGGACCTACACCACGATCGGAATCGTCATCGCTTGGTGTATGTCTTGTCTTCTACTTGATACCCGGCATTGCATAGTACTGACAACTTGGAATTTTCTTGTGCAGTCGCACATAATTTGGGATCTGAGACAAAACGTGCAACCGGGACGCCTATGTACATGGCCATCGGACAGTGCGGAAGCGTGTTGGGCTCGCATCTGTTCCCGGCTACGGAGGGACCACGATACATGTACGTGGGATGCCATTGTTCACCCTGAGCTGAATGTTGAGACTGATGTGCGTTTTTTCTGTAGAAAAGGCTTTGCGGGTACGGCGGAATATTCTCCAGGTTCCTGGGTTGTTGACTGATCGAGCGATTGTAGTGTTGTGCGCGCTGGAATTCGTAGGTGCCCTTTGCGCGCTTGTCCTTACGGTACGTGTCATGCTTTTTCGCCGGCCATATCAGCTGATGATTTGTTTTTACAGATGTTCTATCGCTATGAAAACGCGCGGAGAGACCGTGTTGAGGGCAAGCCTACGCCCGAGGCTCGTGTCGACACGTCTGAGTTGGCCGATAGGGTGCGCCAACGTCAACATTCATCCCTCCTGAGTGCGAGCTAATACATCAAATGAACCAGGCTGTTGGATTCCGTTATGTCCCTTGAGACGCACTTTCTGTGGCAAGAGACGTAATGCGACTACATGAAACATACAGCGTTGATGAAATCAAAGAAGTACAGCCCATGGATTTGGGTTGGGTTGGGTTAGAAGTAACTACAACGTTCAAAGTTTTTTGTGTCAACACAGAATACCCGAGACCCAATTATCGTTTTCGAGGTCAGTTCACTCCTTCGTACTGCCCCGGGATTCCGCTACCGCCTCCATTATTGAGGGTAGTGCTGGTGTCCTGAGACGCCAGGGATCGGACGAGACTGCTGCCCTGGTTGATCGCTGTGCTGGCAGTACTGGAGGGCGAATTCGCTGCACGCAGGGAGCAAGGACCAATGTAAGCCATCCATTACAGAACCTCAGCAGTGACACTGGTACTGACCTGCGGGCTGGCCCTGAGGCCTGATCAGCCGCGACGCTCTCGTCATGCTGACTCTGGTCTTCCGCCACAAGAACCTCGGTCTTGGAGTCCGGCTCATATTCATGCGGCAGCAGCTCCAGCAGCAATTCGCCCCGCGCGTTGAATACCGGGTTGCCGATGCGGAACAGCCCCGGCCTGGAGCATAGGTGCGGCCACGCGCCTTCCAGCGAGGGCTTCTGTCGTCGATGATTGGAGTAAAGGGTGATGGCTGAAGCCCACTGTGCTTGGGCTGCAGAGCTGTGTATCAGCAATATCAGTCACGATGTTGGCACAAGTGGACAACATGCTCAAAGACTGACCTCCATCCGGAATCTGCTCCTGTGTATCCCGGCTCGAGGACCACTACACCCACGAGCTCGATGATGCAGCGCCCATTGTGAACCCCAGTATGCACGATGACTCTGTTGTGCGTGGCACCTGCGACCTTGTTCGGAGATGAGAACAACGAAAAGAAGAAGATGGCGCACTCACAAGAGGCACGGTAAGAGTCGGTCTTCTTTGCATTCCCTGTGCACTCGTAAGTCCACACCGCGGAGTCCTTCCATGCGAATTCCAATGTTCCATCTTTGCTCTTCGTCTCCCGCTCAAATCGGCACTGCACGCCCGTTTGTCCTCACGCTTGCTCCATGTTGACAACTGTAGTTCTTACCTCCTGCCCTCGGCAATCGAGAACGACGGGGAGATCGTCATCTACTTGTTAAGCCGCGCCAGCAGTAGACACCGATCCTCTCCACGACTCAACCTTTGCTGCCGATTCTCTCCGCGACTTGATCTTTGCCTCACGCTCTTTCGTAGCCATCTCCTCCCGTTGCTTTGCCAACATGTCTGCTGATATACCAGCAGTAAGGTGCCACAGGCTGAAGACAGTGTCCATGCTGTCCATTTCGTGAGGTCCAGTGTTGGAGCGACGGGCGTGCCGCTTCCTCTGCTCCGCGTCCCCTTCAGCAACTTTACGCTTCTTTTCTAGTCTTTCTTCATTGAGTCGTTTCTGCTCTGCATCTTCTTTGGGCATCAGCGCCTGGAATGGTTCAAGTAACTCCCGGAGGTCCTTCATGGGACCACCAAAATGTTCGCTGATAGCGCTAGCGTAGACGGCGTCGAAAAGCACGTCAGGAGGCCAGGAGGCCATGTCCTCGCCACGGGCAGGAATTTGGATCGCTGAGCCGGGTGGTCTGCCCAAAAGACCCCCTGAGACTTCTGATGGCAGGTATTTGACATGAAATAAGTGGGCTGTGTATCTCGTCGTGCCCACCGCCTCTGTTCCAACTTGTACGACGTCCTCCGTCTTCATGGCAAAATTTGGCGTCTGCACGGCGAAGGCATTGTGAGTCCCTGGCCAGACATCGGATGGGCCTCAAGGACGAACCTTTAAGATTGCGAAGCCTTTACCGAGTGCTGCGTGTAAGTTTTTGCAGAGAAACAGACCGTTGCGCGTGTCATCGATTTCTTCTATCACGTCGGCCCCTCGTTGTCGGTGGCGCGTGAGGCTCTGAATGTACTTGAGGGATCGTGAGGGATTAAACCTATGAATCATAGGAAAATATTCATACCTCGTCACCCTTGCAGTGAGCTACAAGGTGGACGGCATCGCAAATCTCAGGGGGCATGCCTGTCGCGACGCAGCCGTCCCCATCACGCTGCATCACCTCAGCCCTGAAATTGACACAACGCGTACTATCTGCAGTGGATGTGCCAGTCATGCGCGAAGCAGCGAAGTCAGGGTCCAATGGAAATAGACGTCTCGTTGGCACCCCTTCTTCGGTGAAAATGTCGATATGGTAGAAAAGATCCGTGGTGTCTGGTAGACGGTCCAGGGAAGCCAAGTCTGACTCGAGATCGAGAAGTTCATTATCGCCTCGGGAGAGTGTGCCTTCTGCTCCGAGGACGACGCCTGCGGCGTAACGGATCCACTTGTACGGCTTGTTGGAGAATTTGAGTGCAGTAAGGGCGTCCACCGGAAACGTAAGACAACGTTTCCAAACCCAATTGTCTAAGACGAGATTTGAGGGGTTACCATCTGTGGGTAGTTGCGTAGAGACATGTACGACTTTCGACGACGTCGACATGTTAGAACATGGACGACATGTACATAGAGAGAAAAGGTAACGAAATATTGACGAAGATATTCGGTGGCTATCGACCACAGATAGATGACGTCAGATCGGATGAGTGCTTATAAGAACCTCTGCATCCGAATCCTCGAAACTCATCTACTTGGCTTTTACAATGGTAAGTTACCTGCCGCACTTCCGGTCGCAAGCTCAATCTTCTCTTTCTTTCCCAAGGGCGTCACTGTCGAACGTATCTCTCCTGGCGACGGCAAGACCTTCCCTCAGAAGGGCGGTTCGTGTAACCTCGCATCCCAACCTACTTTACCTTACTTACCGACACTTCTTAGACACGGTGGCAATCCACTATGTAGGCACCCTCCTCGACGGCACCAAGTTCGACTCGAGCAGAGACCGGTGCGTTTCTTTCCAGCCATCCCACAAGCTCGCCTGACGGACCCTCTCGCGCACATGTAGCGGCAGCCCATTGGTGACGGCCATCGGTGTCGGTAAGGTGATCAAGGGCTGGGATGAAGGTACGTCTTTTCTCCCTTCTCCATATCCTACAGCTCTATCGACACTTATCGATCCCGCCAGGCATCCCCCAGTTGTCCCTTGGCGAGAAGGCCATCTTGACCGCCACGCCCGACTACGTCAGTTTCCGCCTCCTATCTGCATCGCGTTTTCTGATCTCCTGCGATAGGCATATGGCGCGAGGGGATACCCGCCCATCATCCCGCCGAACTCGAGCTTGAGATTCGAGGTCGAGGTGCTCAAGATCAACTAGACACTGAGTAGAAGAAGAATATGAACGTGAATACGGATACGAATACGTGTTGTACATTGTAGCTTGTGATAGTGCTTGTAACTTGTCACTGAGCGTGATTGTATGATTCTCAATAAACGATTGACCTTCGTCGCTTAAAGCATGCTCCACCTCGAATGCGCAATGCATCGTGAATGCGGATAGTAAGTACAGGCTGAAGTAAACCATATCCTGTATGCAGTCTGGGGACCTAGCTGCAGCAGCTGTTTTTCTGAGTCGTTGTATTGGATCTCTCGAGACATCGCGCCCAAACGTGTCCTCATTCTCATTATCGTCACTCATGCACATGCTTGAAAGGTACAGCACGATTACATCGACTCCAACACGGTCTAATTCACCCTCTGAATCATGCTTCTCGCCGCCGACGGCTGTACCTGCGTCAATTGGAGATTTTCTCCCCCACACTCATGGCACCTGCACGTACACTTCCGGGTCTGGTCTTCACTTTGACTCCGATCTTGAACTTGGAAGCAGAAGAAGATGGACCGGAGCACGCCCAGGCATCCCGTGCAGCTCACACAGCCCGAGCAACTCATACAGCCCGAGCAACTCGCACAGCCGATACCAGTACAGCTCACACAGCTCGCCCAGCCCGCGCACCCAGACTCCCGGCATCCAACGCAGTTCACGCAGATATCATAGCTATCCGTACCCAAGGGATATTAATACACCGTAGCTAATTAGAAGTACCGAAACCGAACCCGCTGTTCGCGCACTCACTCGTCCACTTCGTCGTGCGCGGCCCCGTTGCCGTTGCTCACACCGTTTCCGTTTCCGTTGCCGTTGCTCACGCCGTGCCCGTTGCCATTGCTCGCGCCGTGTCCGTTGCTCTTTCCGTTCGCGACAGCAACGGGGGCGGGGGAGGGGGCAGGGACGAGCGGACTGCTGGCCTCGGATGCGGACGCGGCGAAGTTGAAGTAGCTGCCCTGCACGGTCGTCTTCGTCTTCGTCGCGCTCGTGAGCGTGGAGTACGTCGGCGGCGGCGATACGACTGCGGAGGCGGGGGTGGGGGTGGACACGGAGACTGCTTCGCCGACGGCCGTAGTGACTGCACACATCGTCAGTCATACTGCACACGCACTGACGAGAGCGAAGAATTACTGACTCTTCTTGATCCAGCTCTGGTTCTGGCTCGCACCCGTGACGACCGTGTTGCTCTGCACCTTCACGTCCTTCGCGGGGGGCAGCCCGCACATCGCAGGCTCCACGTACGGCTGCAGCTCGAGCAGCAGATCGCCGCACGCGTTGAACGTCGGGCTGCTCACGCGCAGCACGCCCGCGCCCGAGAACAGGAGCGGCCACGCGCCCTCGAGCGCGCCCCTGAGCTCCGCGACGATGTGCGCGATGTCGAGCACGGCGGGGAGCTGCGCCCTGAGCTCCGCGGCGGCGTCGACGAAGGTCGAGTGCGCGAGCACGCCCGAGCTGTGCAAGTCCGAGCAGTCGGGCACGATCAAGTCGGCGGTGACGCGCACGCGCACGCCCGCGTCCGCGCTGGAGGCGAGCGTGATCGTCGAGGTCCAGGTCGCGGAGGCTTCGGACCTGCGTGTACGGGCGGGCGGGTGTGAGTGAGTGGCTGGAGGAGGCGCGGTGGGTGGGGCGGACTTACTTCCAGTGCTGCTCTGGCCCGTCGTAGGCGAGCTTGAGGACGACTGAGCCGGTGAGCTTGATGGCGCAGGCGCCGTTGTTGGTCCCGGTGGGCAGGACGAGTTTGTTCGTCGTGTCGCCTAGGAGCCCGGTCAGCCAAACGAACACAAGCAAGATGCAGGAAAAAGGACCCACAAGAGACGCGGTACGACCCGTTGTTCTCGACGTCGCCCTCGTGCTCGTAGCTCCACCGGTCGCGGTTGCTCCACACAAACTCAAGCTTCCCGTCCGCCCGCAGCGGCGCCTGCCTGAACAGACACTCGCGGCCCCTCTTGTTCTCCGCCTTGGCCCACGTCGTGAGGTTCAGATTCCACCTCCCGTCCTCGACGCCCGAGAACGACGGGAGCACCGTCGTCTCGCGGTTGATGCGCGCGAGCAGCGCGAGGAGCTTGCCCTCGAGGAACACGCGGCGCGAGAGCACGACGGTGCCGTAGGACAGCTCGCGCGCGAGCCCCGCGAACCAGTTGCCCGTGCGCGGGAAGGCCGCCGCGGCGGCGCTCGAGAAGGCGCGCCCCTCGGTCATGCCGGCGAAGACGACCGCGTTGCGGTCGAAGAGCGCGCGCTGCCGCCCGCGGATGCCCTCGACGTGCTGCTCGTGCGGGCCGAAGGTGAACGGGCAGATCTGGAACGCGACGTCCGTGAGGGAGAGCGTGTCGGTGCGCTTCTCGGCGTAGACGGGCAGGGTGTAGAGCACGTCGAGCCCGGCGACGGCGAGGGTGGGGAAGTAGTGCTTCGTGAAGTAGTGCAGGAGCGCTTCGCGGCGCCTGCGGATGACGCGGAAGTCGTCGCCGTCGACCAAGCCGGGGACTGTCGATTGCGAGTCCAGGAATTTGACGGCTGAGGGGAGAGGTTGGTCAGTTTGTGTATTGGAGAGAATGAGAGGGCAAAGGCGCACTGGTGAAGTCCAACACGAGCTGCTTGTAGTTACGGTCGTCGATGTTGCCAAGAAGCTTCCGGACGTGCTCTGGCACCTTGCGGTGCTTGGAGCAGTCGCGCAGCTTGAGCTCGACCTCGAAGGCCACCATCCACCGAGAGAAGTGGTACTCCTTAGCCCTGAAAGTATACACATGACGTCAGAACACATCGGCAGCGAAAGAAGGGAAACCACCGACTCGGTGTCATAGGATTTGTCCGCTCCAAGAGTCTTCAAGAATCCCTCCTTGAGGCTGAAGTAGACGATAACCTTCTTCGACCCCGGCTCGCACACGAGCCGGATCTGCGGCGCGCCAAACGACGCCGTAAAAAGCACATGGCCGTCGCGCTCGAAGATATAATCCGCCAGGCACAAACTCAGCACCTCCTTCAGCGAGCGCTCCGCATGCACGCCGAGCGCCTCCGCCCGCTGCGCAGCCTGCGCCCACAGCAGGCGCCACTGCCTGTTGAGCGCGCCCTGCGTGACGGCGGTGACGCAGTCGTGCGCGAGCGCGGCGGTGCGCGCGAGCGTGCGGCGGAGCACCTGGCCCCAGTAGACGTGCCCGTGCACGTACGTGTGCCCGCAGTCCGCCGCGTCCTCGCACCAGCAGCCGAGCTCCTCCTCCTCCTCGCTGCCCTCGCTGCTCTCGCTCTCCTCCTCGTGCGTGTGGACGATGCGCGTGTCCTTGTGGTAGACGTAGTAGTGCTTGGACTCCTCGATGATGGTCAGGTAGCGCGTGGTCATGTACCGGATGAGCGTCGTGCGCAGGCGCGTGAAGAGCGTGCGGTCTGCAAAGTCGGTCGCGAAGGACGAGAGGTGCTCGCAGAAGCGCGCGGCTGAGAAATGCATGGTCAATAAACTGCGCTGGGGATGAGGACCGGGGGGTGCGCTTACTGTTCAGCTTGAGCTTGAGCTTCCTGACGGCGCACTGCTCGGACTCCTCGATCTCGACATCGACGATGATCGCGATCTTCCAGTCCGAGAAATCGTACTTCTTCTCGCTGTCCCATCCCATCAGCCCTTATCTCACCACCACCACCAGTAGCAGAGCAACAACGCACCTGTCAAATCCGCCAAGGTAGAAATGCACATCCTGGACGGTCATATACAGCACCACCTCGCGCTTGCACAGCGGCTGCACCTGCAGCGGGCCAAAGCACGCATGGAACAGCACCTCCTCGCCTTCCTCCTTCCACACGCTGCGGTGCTCCGCGAGATAAAACGCCTCCGCGCCCGCCGCGTCCGTGCCGAACTCGTCGATGTGCGCCGCGGCCTGCAGCCAGAGCCCGCGCAGGAACGTGTTCACGTCCGCGACGGCGATGCCGAAGATGGCGCCCGCGCTCGGCGCGTGGTGCGCCGCGAGCGAGTAGTCGATCGCCGACGTGCGCGCGAGGTTGTCGAAGTCCGGCAGCGAGTAGAGCACGTGCAGCCCCGCGCGCTGCAGCAGCGCGAGGTAGTGCTGCCGGAGGTAGTGCGTGAGCGCGGTGAGCTCGCGGGATTTGAACTCGGAGCCTTTGGTGACTAGGTCGGGCAGGTCCGAGAGGTAGTCGCAGAAGGTGGCGGCTGGGCAGATGTGGGTGAGTAGGGATGTAAGGTCGACGAGAGGGTGGAAGGCTTACAGGCCAAGTCGAGGATAAGAAGATCCACGTTGTAGGTGCTGGCATTGCCAATCGCGCTGCAAGAGACGTTGCGGACGCTGTGCGTCGCGAACTCGAGGCGGAAGGCGACCTTGTATCCCTGGAAGGAATGCTTGTGCTCGCTGTAGATCCACAAAATCAGCAAGGGACGCAGCGAAGAAAGCAGAAGGACCACCCACGTGTTGGCACGGTGTACATTTTTATTGTTCTCGACGTAGAAGTGGCCGTCCTTGGGCGTGAGGTACAAGATCGCCTCATGGTTGCACACGAACTCGAGGCGGGGGCATCCGAAGGACGCGTAGAACGACAGGTCGTCCTTAGACGCGTGGTAGCGGTTGTGCTTGCCGTAGTAGAACCGGCTCCACGCGAAGCCGTACTCCATCTCGCTCTTGAGTGGCTTGAGCCCCGTGTCGTGCTTCTTGACGCAGCCCTCCGCGTTCTCCCAGAGCGCGCGCAGCTGGCTGTTGATGTAGTGCGCGGAGACCTCGGCGCGGTTGCCTAGACACATGGTGAAGAAGGAGTGGTGAAGAAAGGTTAAGAACGAAGGAAGGCTGGGTTGGGGGTGCAGGGATTGTGGCGAAATCCAACGAGGTTGGGGATGAGGAGAACGAGGCTCGCTCGGCTAGACTTTATACTTGTCTGCTGCCAGCTTGACATTTTCGAGGATAGGCGGATAGGCTCGATGGGGAGCACAAGTGCCGGCCCACGTCGTCGGAAACCAGGGCCGTGGTCGCGACTAGGCATTTTGCCTGTCAGACAGGATTCCCTCGGACATAGTATGTCCTGAAGCGCGAGTCCGGGGTAAGATCTGTCGCGGGCAGAGGAATGCGCCCCTTGCATGAGAACGACGCCGTGTAATTTCCGACTGGCTTGGGTGCGGGCGGCATGGCAGTAGTAATTCAGCTTCGTCCGCCCGCCGCCCGCAGGTTGTTTCGCCGGGAAGCATGAATGTCGACCTGTTGAGGAGGCTTTTGAGCGCGGTGACAGGCGACGTGCTGCACTAGACCCGAACGCGGTGGATGCTATACGCTGCGACTCGGAGCAGGATTGCAAGGCTAATGCGCACGTGCGGCGCTCTGTAGATACTTGAGTTCCAAAATTAGAGCAAAGACGGATGGACTGACGTCGTACGAATGGAAGTCCGGGGACGTTCTAGTCCCTGCTTGAAGTATAAGGCAATCAGCTGCCTCACGGCCAACGAGAGGCTGCGTCGACACTCACACAATGTCCTCTTCATTCTCCTGACTGAACATACAGCGCCGTTCTAATTCCGACTACGCCGTCGAGCGACTGCCAATTGTAGCAACTCCTTTGCTGCGAGGCGCAAGGCTATTAGAATGGCAGTTCGACGGCGGTCGAGGCTTCTGTGGAGGGTGTTGTGAAGGGGTGTCCATCAAGGCACCGCTCACGTTTGAGTGTCGAATAAGGATCGCTGTTTGTCGTGTCTTGGTGATAAAACGCGAGGCTAGTGGGCGGGCCTGGTGACTTTGAGTGACGTGCGGCGTACGGTGAAGTACGATGGAGAGGCGGTGGCTTCTTGCAAGACGGGCCCGGGGGATGCGACGGAATGCTTTTCCGAGACTGACTCGCGCGGCACGCTGGCTGTAATCCCGAGCTACTTGCCTAGTTAACTGTCTGTGCGCCACAAACATACTCAGGACAACCAGATACCGAATGCGGCGTTTGTGTGTCCAACGGAGTTGGATCCCGACACAGCACTTGTCCGCTGATCCGCGTCGGTGAGTGGGTTCCGAGAAGATATAAGGAAGTGCGAGGGAAGGACGTCAAGCTGAGGTGTTCGGTGCACCCGCGGTTCTTGCGTGAGCCAATGGAAGATGAGATGAGGGTGCCATGTAAGCGTTATGTATAATTGTCTGGTGGCAAATAGTGATATTGACACATCTTCGCTCCAAAGACGAACGAACACAGACCGTCACATAGCCAGGTGCGTAACTAGCTTAGCTGTGCGAGTGCAAGCGACCATGTCCACGCAGCCAGGTAAGTACCGACCTTGATGAATCTGGTGGATAAAGATGTGTTTCTGCGTCATGATCACCTTCCTGCGCGTTTGGATGAACGAGGCCCTATCAGATCGAAGCGCGGCAATTTGCGGGCGAATCATCGACCAGACCAGGGGCAAAAGACACACAGTAAATGTGCCGCACTGATGATCAACAACGATCTTCGAATTCAGCCCACTGGGTGAGTGGTACCGCTCTGGGAGTGGGAGAAACGCGCACCTGAGTGTTCATATGTTCGCCTAGAAGTACCCTGATGTCGAGTCCAGGCCTTACAGGTAACCAGACCGGCCTCGAGAGGGTCGTAAGGTTAGCGAATCTCGGTTGAGCGAGAGCTTGTGTCGATACGACACGCTGAATCGCGCTGGACTGGAAGGCGCCCCCGGATGCCGCGCGGGTGACATACGCCGAGACAGATTTGCTAACGTGGTGGTTGCCTGATGAGGACATCAGACCGCTCGAAGAGCACGGAGTCCGCAGAGCTCGGGGGGCATTGACTGGATCTGTCAGGCATGGTGCAGATGGGCTTGTGATATAAGCATGTTTGAGGGCGCCTGGAGGACGTTGAGGAGAGTATCGAACGATGAGGAGGAGAAAGTGGTGAGATGTTGTGCCAAGGCGCGGAGGGCTGGCCGAAAGCGGGCAAGAGCCTCTCGGCCGGGCCGAGATGATTGGATAGACCGTCGCCTGGCTGTATATCCCCGTCGTCGTCGGCCTCATTTTTCCGTTCATTAGCTCCCCGTACTCCTTCTCTCCTCCCCTCATCCCTCCACATCTAACAATGGCCCCCGTCAACGTCAAGAAGATCTGCTGCAGTGCGTATCCCTCACATACTTTGCACTGAACCTCGCTCACATCTTATTTGTGCTCAGTCGGTGCTGGCTATGTCGGTGCGTGTTCTACACGCTGCACGGCGAACGAACGTGTCTGATCAGCCCAACAGGTGGCCCGACGTGCGCCGTCATCGCGCTCAGGTGCCCCAACATCCAGGTCACCATCGTCGATCTCAACCAGGCCCGCATCGATGCGTGGAACAGCCCCGACTTTGCCGTCCCCATCTACGAGCCCGGCCTCGTCGACGTCGTCAAGCAGGCCCGCGGCCGCAACCTCTTCTTCTCGACGGACGTCGACCGCGCTATCCAAGAGGCCGATCTCATCTTTGTCAGCGTCAACACGCCCACGAAGAAGAGCGGCGTCGGCGCGGGCTTCGCTGCCGACCTGAAGTGCGTGTCTAATCTTGCGCGTCGCGGTGCCTTTCGGACGCGCTCCGCCCTTGGCTTCGAGATCACAGAGTAGCTGACTGGCGTCTTGTGCAGCTACGTCGAGTCGGCGACGCGCCGCATCGCTGCCGTCGCGACGTCGTCCAAGATCGTCGTCGAGAAGTCGACCGTGCCATGCCGCACCGCCGAATCGATGCGCACGATCTTGGAGGCCAACTCCAAGCCCGGCTGCCGCTTCGACATCCTCTCCAACCCCGAGTTCCTTGCGGAGGGCACTGCCATCCAGGATCTCTTCAGCCCCGACCGTGTTCTCATCGGATCGCTCCAGACCGAGGAGGGCAAGAACGCGTGCCAGTCGCTTGCTGATGTCTACGCGAACTGGGTCCCGTGAGTATCCTGTGATGCTTGAGGGTGGACTTGCAAGCTGATATCGCGTAACAGCAAGGAGCGCATCCTCACCGTCGGCCTCTGGTCGTCCGAGCTTTCCAAGCTCGCAGCAAACGCCATGCTCGCTCAGCGTATTTCCTCCATCAACGCGCTCTCCGCCATCTGCGAGGCCACCGGTGCCAACATCGACGAGGTCGCGCACGCCGTCGGCCGCGATTCGCGTGTTGGGCCCAAGTTCCTGCGCGCCTCCGTCGGATTCGGCGGCTCCTGCTTCCAGAAGGATATTCTCAACCTTGTGTACCTGAGCGAGAGCCTGCACCTGCCCGAGGTCGCTGCGTACTGGCGCCAGGTCGTGACCATGAACGAGTACCAGAAGCGCCGGTTCTCGAAGACGGTCGTGGACACGCTCTTCAACACCATCACTGGCAAGGTGGGTACTTGACAGATTGCCTATCGCACGCATCATGCTCATTTGATCCGTTATAAAGAACATCGCGGTCCTCGGATTCGCGTTCAAGGCGGACACCGGCGACACCCGCGAGTCGCCCGCGATCACGCTCGTCCGCGACTTCCTGCAGGAGCGCGCGCGCGTGACCATCTACGACCCGCAAGTCGAAGCCGCGCAGATCTGGCTCGACCTGTCGGAAGCGATGCCCAACGTCCCCCTCGAGCAGAGTACGTCATGCTCCCGTCTTTCCCCGCGCAGCGATCATGCTGAAACGCGATGCCTCCAGTCCAGAAGCAGGTGACGCTCGCGCCGTCGGCCCTCGAGGCATCGAAGAACAGCGAGGCGGTCGTGATTGCGACTGAGTGGAACGAGTTCCGCGAGATCGACTGGACGGCGATCTACAACACCATGGAGAAGCCCGCGTTCGTGTTCGACGGCCGCATGATCTTGAACGCAGACGAGCTCCGCAAGATTGGCTTCAAGGTCGGTGCTTTTCGCCGCTGACACACCGGGTGTTGCTAACGGAGATATGCAGGTCACCACGATTGGCCGCGGCGAGAGGCTCTGAGCCAGCTGCGGCTTTCTCTGACATTTTTTCTAGATAATGGCTATGGAGTTTTAGACTGAACTACCTAGGGACATTTTAGCACTATTCCTTACTCGTTACCCCGTTCGTCTGGGACTGCCAGTCTGCTGCGTCTACCGCCAAAACGAGGCTTAGATACATAATTAGTGGGAGTAGAAGAGACCTGTTGTATACACATAAATACGATACATGCGCTATCGATGCAGCATTGGGGATATCTAAGCGAGTGTGAACGAGGCGAGGGTCGGGGTGAAGCGGGAGGCAAGGCAGGAAGTTCCCACGGGTGCGGACCAGGTCAAATATTGAAACCGAGGAGGGATAGCTCATCCGCGCCTCCTCTCTCCCGTCGTCCTCGTCGTCCAAGTCCCCCTCGACGACGAGTGCTCGTGGATCTCCTCTTTCCACCCAGACGATGCCGTCAAACATCGCTCTTAACCCCCCTTCCCCCATTGCCTCTATGTTCAAAAAACGCTCCTCTCAGTCCATGTCCGCAATGGCCTCTGCCGCCTCCTACCTCTCCGCAGTCTCCCAGGCGGACGCTCGCGCCAGGGCACACGGCGGCACCCCCACGTCCACCCCGGCGCTTTCGCTGTCCTCGTCCGTGACCTCATCGTCGGAGGACACCGTGCTCAACGAGTCTGACGACAACGCGGACGGGCTCGCGCTCCCGCTCAACCCCCCCACCTCAGAGCAGGTCTTCGACACCCTCCACTCCGAGTTCGGGCACTGCGCGAACGAGAACTACCGGTACACGTCGGCGCACCCGCCCGGCGCTGAAGTCAAGCCGTTCGAGGAGAAGGAGCCCCCGTACTACATCCTCCTCACGACGTACCTCAGCTACCTCATCCTCATCTGTCTCGGACACATGCGCGACTTCCTCGGGAAGCGGTTCAACCCCAAGTTCTACCGCCATCTGCTCCCTTACGATGTGAGTCTCTCCTTTTCGTCCCGTCGGGATCTCGGCCGTGTCGACGCGCCTTCCCATCATTGGCGCCGGCCCATGGCTGACGACCGCAGTCGCGCCTCGCAACCGCCATCCGTTTCGCGTTTTCTCTCTCCCCCGCGCGCTGTATTCCCGTGCTGACGCTGTGTTCTAGGGTCATGCCCCCCTGAACTCGGACTTCGACTCCTTCTATACCCGCCGCCTGAAGGCCCGAATCGACGACTGCTTCGGCCACCCCATCACTGGCGTCCCCGGCCGCACGCTCACGCTCCTCGACCGCACGTCCCCGGACCACAACCTGACGCAGGTGTTCACCGGCACCAAGACCCGCGCGCTCAACATCTCCTCGTACAACTACCTCGGCTTCGCGCAGGCCCGCGGCGGCTGCGCGGACGTCGTCGAGGAAGGCATGCGCCGCTACGGCGTGTCGACGTGCGGTGCGCGGCTCGAGGGCGGCACGTCCGAGCTGCACCTTGCGGCGGAGGCGCTCGTCGCGAGCTTCGTCGGCCAGGAGGACGCGCTCATCAGCTCCATGGGCTTTGCGACGAACTCGACGATCATCCCCGCGCTCGTGGGCAAGGGCTGCCTCGTCATCTCGGACGAGCTCAACCATGCGTCCATCCGGTTTGGCGTGCGTCTGAGCGGCGCGAATGTGCGCATGTTCAAGCATAACAATATGGAGTCGCTCGAGACGCTCTTGCGCGAGGTTATCAGCCAGGGCCAGCCGAAGACGCATCGTCCGTGGAAGAAGATTCTCGTGATCGTTGAGGGTCTGTACAGCATGGAGGGCACCATGGTCAACCTTCCCGTCCTTTTGGAGCTCAAGAAGAAGTACAAGGTTTGTGCCCTTGTCAACTCGCATTTCATTCTTGCTGATCTGGCCTGCAGTTCTATGTCTTCGTCGACGAGGCTCACTCGATCGGTGCTCTTGGTCCGCACGGCCGCGGCGTCGCTGATTACTACAACATTAACCCGCGCGAGATCGACATCCTCATGGGCACATTCACCAAGTCGTTCGGCGCCGCGGGTGGCTACATCTCTGGCAACAAGGCGCTCATCGATCGCATGCGGCTGCGTGGCCACGGCGGCACCTACGCCGAGTCCATGACTCCCCCCGTCCTGCTGCAGGTCATGGCCAGCATGGCCAGCATCATGGGTGTCGGCGCTTCTCCTGCTCCCACCCTCAAGCACGGCTCGCGCTCGTCCGACTCGGCTGTCACCATCCGCCAGGAGATGGAGCAGTACTCGTACCCCGGCCCCGCGGCGCCCTCGCTCCTCCCGTCGTGGCTGCAGCTCCCTCCCAACATGGCCGACGGCTCCCAGGGCCGCGCGCGCCTCCGCCGCCTCGCCTTCAACTCGCGCTACCTCTCGCGCGGGCTCGAGAAGCTCGGGTTCATCACGTACGGGCACAGCGACTCGCCGATCGTGCCGCTGCTGCTGTTCAACCCGGGCAAGATGGCCGTGTTCGCGCGCATGATGCGCACGCGCGCGACGCCGATCGTGATCGTCGTCGTCGCGTACCCGGCCACGCCGCTCGTCACGTCGCGCGTGCGCTTCTGCCTCAGCGCGGCGCACACGAAGGAGGACATCGACATCGTGCTGCGCGCGTGCGACGAGATCGGCGACGTGCTCGACCTCAAGCACCTCGAGGGCGAGCGCTGGCCGCTGCAGCGCATCTTCGACAACGCCGTCGAGCTCGTCAATATGCAGGAGTGAGACGGGGCACGGGGCTGTAACGGTGCTCAGTACTATCTTCCGGCGGGAATACCACATTGGCTTTTTGGCTGCTAGCATGTAGTGGAACGAATGAAGTTGCTTTCTAGATCTGGGCGCAGGTCTGTGTGTGTTATAGTTATAGCGTTTATTTAATGCGATAGAGGCCCTGGGGCTGCTACGTCTTTTGGTTACAGCTACAGTGGTGTGAATTTTATCGTCAGTCTATTGCACGTTCTTCGTTGTCAGTCAGTTCTGCTGGCACTGGTGTTGGGATAACGGGTGCGCCCGCGACTGTGAACTCGAAGTCCAAGCCCGCGTCCACATACATCACGAATGTGACCCTCCTCCTTTTGCGCGGACCTGCGAAGGCTGCCTCGGCAGACTCGGACTCGTCGATCGCATCCTGCGCTGGCTCCGCGTTCCTCTCAGCCGCCCGCACCTGCCGTCCGTCTTCACACTGAATAGCCATAGGAGGGTCCTCGTCGATCGTCCCGCTATCAGCACCGTCTTGACGTCGTGTCCGCCGCTTGGCTGACGTTGTATGCGTATTGATATCTGAGCGCGGCTCATAGAAATTGAGCTTGGGCTTGGGGAGGCTCCTAGCGCTATCGACCCTGGACCGAGGGGCCTCCTCGAAGCTCAGCTTGGCGTCGCGCGCGAGGCTGAGGTCCTCCCGGAGCCACGCGAGCCACTGCTGTGGTCTGTCGTGGTGATCGTCTGTGTACCCCTGGCTGATGTGCCGCCAGAGGAACGCGTGCCATCCGCGCTGCTTTCTGTCAGCCTCCAAGAACGCGTCCCAGTCTGATATCACGCCGGGGCAGATCGACAGTCAGCCTCCAAAAGCACGCGTGGCACAGGCAAAGGCGATGCACAAACCCATGTCCTGCTCGTCCGGCCGCTCATACGCAGCCCCGCCCCCGCACGTCTGCTCGCGCCAGTACGCCGCGCGCCCCGCGAGCGTATGCTCGTGCCGCGCGTACTCGCGGTGCAGATACCCGCGCAGTACGTCCGACCGCCACCCCGCGCCGACGCGGCGCATCCGCGTCTCCTCGAGCAGCTCCGCGACGAAGCGCACGCACACGCGCCAGAGGTACGTGTACTCGAGCATGTCCGTGCGCGCGAGCCGGTGCCAGCCCGCGCCCGTGCGGCTGCGGATCGGCACGCCGCTCGCGTAGCGCAGCGCCTCGAAGAACGCCATCTTCTTCCCCAGCAGCGCGAGCGGCGCCGCGTAGCACCGCGGCACGAAGCACCGGTGCGCAACTGGCCCTGACGCGCTGCCGCTTGCCGGCTCTGAGTCGAGGATGCGCACGCGCACGAGCGGGCCTGCGTCGGTGTGGTGCACGAGGCAGCGTGGCTCGCTGTCGCGCTCGGGCATGCTGATTTGGCGCGGGTAGGCAATGTCGTGGCGGTAGCCGGCTTTGTAGAAGGGTCTTTTGGGGGGAACTGTGGGCAGTGGCATCTAAGGTGGGTGGTGCAGGTGTCAGCCAGGTGGTGGGGGTGGTAAGAAGGAAAGCAAGAACCCACACCTTATGAGTTTCAGTCCGAATAAGAGGTCCTATTCGTTGGTATGGACGATGAGTGGGTGAACTTCTCTCTGCTCGCGATGCAAGCTATGTAGGTGATGCATATAGGGCAGAAAAGCACGTTCGCGTCGCATGCCCGGGCACGCGAGCTCCAACACATCCTGACTTACCTATGTTCTCCTCCCCGTCCTCAAGTCTCTCCACCTCGCACCCAGCAAACCGGACCATTGACGCGAGTACGTACAATGCCAGCTTGTACGCCAATACGTCATGAATTTGGCCCTCGGAACGACATACAGGGTGCTAGTGAGCTAAGGGAAATGGTATGAGGGTAAAAGCTAGGAAGCCGGGACGCGGGACGCAGGCGACGCGGAGACGCCACGGTTTCGTACGCCTCCGTCTTCACCATATCAAGAGATAAAGGGCATAATAAGCGATGCGACGCCCGCGCGCTGACATACGTGTCCAGGCGTTCGACGTCGCGGACCAAAGGCATGTAATATCCATATATAAGACAGACAGGAAGCCACAGCAGGGGCTCGTCGGGCCCCGTCGGAACCGATGAACACACCGGCGCAGGCGGGGCGGCGAGAGACTTCGCAAGAAGCAGGCGCGAGGAGGCGGCCGGTACAGCGTGCTGAGATGCGTATGCGTGTCTGGGCAACGGCAGCCCTTGTGAGAGGAGAGAAAGACGGCACCCCAGTCCAGACGATGGGTGAATCCGAGCGAGACGATGTCTATCCTGCGCTTCCCCAGATTCCTCCTGCGTTCGGGCGGCGGTTTCCGGAATGGTCGATGGAGTTTAGGGCGTGGTGTCCGTGCGGATATGAGTAGGGCAGGTGGGGTGGCTGGCCCCCCACGGACACTATCGCGGGGTCGAAGTTTGCGCCCGGCGCAGATCCTAAGCCTCCCAGAGCAGGCCTGCCGAAACCAACTGAATGGTTAGGCGGAGCAGATGCCTGATTATATTGCACGTATGCCATTGCCTCGTTCGGGTTTGTGTTCGTATACACATTTGTCATGGGCAAAGCCGCACTTGGGACACGGCGATGTGCGTTATTAGGACCAGGAGCAGCGAATGTGTTAAGAGGCGGCATTGCGTTCATGTACTGAGCATTCGAGGCTTGGTTGGGACGATCGTACGGCGAAGGCCACGAGGCCTGGCTCATGGATGGGTTGGCCATGTGTCCTCCCGAAGTCGGCGGCGGTAACGGATAAGATCCTGAAGGTGCACGATTTTGTGGCATGAGCGACCCTTCGCCGGGCCCAGCTGCCCATATGGATTGGCCTGAACCCGGTCCTGCCTGAGAGGCACCAAACAAAAGCTGCGGGTGAGGGGCCGGAGGTCCGCTGGGCTGTTGTCCGAGCGGCGAGTTCAATGCTGACTGGGACACCTGGCTCCTGTGTGAAGGCTGCCGAGGTCCAACATGGGCGCCGCCAACAGGCCTGAATGACATAACATTGTTGAGGAGATCCTGCGCCGTAGTCTGCACGACGTTGGAGGCTACTGGTGTTGGCCCAGTCGGCGAGACCGAAGAAGCATGGGTGCCAAAACGGTGAACTGGAGACGTAGCGCCGTATACGGGACTAGGCTTCACAGGGCTAATGGGGCTCGTAGGGCTCATCCCGGAGACAGTCCGGATGTGGGCGGGAGTTCGGCGTGGCTGGATTGGAGCAGGCTTCTCAGGTGACAATGCTCTGAGGTTACTTTAGTGCTGCGTACGACAGACTCATCGTCTCCAGCACTTACCTGGGATTCCATACAATTTCATCCTGCTCCTCTCGCTCGTCATCGGACACGTTCAAAGCTTGTCTGAAGGCGTCGCCGACAGGATCGTCATCCGTTTTCGTAGCTTCGGTCCGGGCATCCTCCTCGACTTCTTTCGGGGCCGACCAAGGCTGCCATTGCGACTGGTCTAGCGAGTGAGGACTCTGGCTCAGTCCCGTGGCGTTCGCGCCATCCTTTCGAGTAGGATCAACTCCCTTGCCATTAGGCAGAGAATCCTGCGAAGTGCTTGGTGGTCGCGAAATCTGTCCCAAAGACAAGCCTGTGGCGTCTGCGAGACGCCGGGCATCGTTCCAGATATCCCATATCCGCATGAGCTGTTCTTCGTTAGGATGAACTTGCTCCAACGCCCGAGGTTCGTCGATTTCCATTTGTTCTCCCAGTGTGCCAGAGTCGCGTTGCTTGTCGTCCGCAGCAGAACCTCTCAGAGGGAGAAAGCCGCTCATATCAACGTCCTCTTCCAGTGGCCGTGCCAACTTTGGGAGTACATCAGGAGGGAATATCGAAGCGACGTGAGTGATGAAGGTTCTGTACTCGGACCAAAACGCTTCGATATCGTCGCTGAGGATAAGCTGCTTCGTCTCGTTGCACTTGAAAACATAGTCGACATTGGCGTTAAGCCACTTGCCAGCAATGCGCAGAGCAGGGAGCATGCGGCGGAACGTCGCGGTGATCCGCATCGCCAGGTCGTCCTCCTTGATCTTCATCGACTCGACTAGCTCCTCGACCCCGCAGAGGAGAAGAGCGTGATACAAAGCCATGACGTGTTTCAAGATTCGGGACTCCATGACGGCAGTGGCGGAGGCAGAGGAACCTGAAGCGGGGGCAGACCCACTGGAGCGCTTGGACGATGTGCCAGGGGAAGAACGGACCATACGGTGCTTCCACAGGGCACCCTGCGCGAGGACCAAGACCTTCGTGATTGTGTCTATGGGCAAAGCGCGTTCGGATACCAGAGTAGAGAAGTCCCTCAGGACCTGCTCGGAGTGGTCGGGAAAAATGGCATCCATTCTGTAAAAGCGGTGAGTCACAACATTCATTAGCTCCGGGGAGAAAATGCGCACTCGTCGGGAGTGAGTCTCCACAGGGCGTGAAGGAGGATGACACTGTCTTTGAAGGACTGAAGTCTGACTCTATACGGCAGAGCGCCATCGGCCGCCGGATCTGTCGCCTGCTTCGCCTTACGCCTGTGCCTCCGCGACTCGAGGAACTTTGATAACACAGTCCCCATGTTCTCCGCCGCAGGATCGTAAGAAACCTTTGCGCAGAGCGCCTTGTAGTAGTGAACCAGACTTTCGAATGTGTCTTTTTGATATGAGGCGAGGATGGCAAGCTGATGCGACGCATTTCCGTCGTCCGGGACAAGATCTCGAGCACGTTCGTAACAGGCTCTTGCTTTCTGGTAGTCTTTGGCGCGACTGAGCTCAGCGGAGGGTTGTCGCCGATTGCGTCCGCCGCGTCTCGTGCCTTCTTCGTTAGCACGGCGAGATCCATTCTCGCTATACTGCTCGCGGTAGCGCGCAAGATCGCCCAGACAGATGAGGGCTTTGCTCAAAGTCGTGAGCTTGCTCGCATGCTGCGCCGGCGTCAGTGGCGAGACAGCCCCTTCCTGTTCTGGCGGAAAACTGAAGTGGCTCTGTCGTGCGCCGCCATTCTGAGCGTCAGGTTCACCTCCCGCATCTTTCGCGTCACCGGCGGGGTCAGTCGATGTGAGAATGCCCAGGGTCACAAGAGCCGGCCGCGCTTCCTCGAGGGAAAATTGGCGCTGGAAACGGACGACGAGCTGGGTCCAGAATTTCTCTTCGTTTGCCAGGAACTGTTTGAAGCGTTGGAGTAATTTGCGGTATTCGACTGGTCCGTGGCGGGGCTGTCGGCCTTGCTGCTTCTGCGCATTCTGGTCCCGCAGCGCGTTCTCGAGGGTGGTTATGCGCTGCTTGTAGACGGAGATGAGCGCATACGATGTCTGCATCCATAGATGCGTTTCAGCATCTTTTGACTCTTTGGAAAATGGGTAAGCGAGAAGGAGCAGAAGGTACTGCTTCTGCAGGCTGGATGAAAGTCAGGCCGGCTTGAGGATTCGGACAAGGATATGACATACTTTTTCCGTTGAAATTCAACCTCTCTGTCCCATGGATCTCGCGATTTGTTTGACAGGAGCTCCTTCAGACCCTGCTGGAGGCCTTTGGAGTCCCTGGAGCGTGAGTTAGTATCGGAAATCTGTAATCGGCATTCTTCGCTTACCTTGCAATAGTGGAAGCTTCTTCTGACATGGCGTAGGGTACGGAAGAAGAAGAAGAAGATGTTGGCGGTAGCTAATAGATGTACATGGCGGCTCGTGCGAGCGAGAGGGAGTTTGCCCTGCCCAAGGGCTGCGCAGAGTGAGCGGCTCTCTGACCGACTCCGAGAAGTCCTGCTGTGACTCCGGTCACCGTCACACCCTCGGTGTGAGCGATAATATCTCATCGGCGTACCGCTCAGAGTTCATGGCTCTGAAGACATCAAAAATACGACCTGGTTCAGCAATGTTGGATCTGGTGGTTGGTTGTGGAAAGCCCGCAAAGCCAACTACAAATTGCGGGCGAACAGGGATGCCGTACCACGCTCCACGTGATCTGTGACAGACGCTTTTGAGTCACATTTCTCTATGTGGTTCAAGACCTCAAAATCTCAAGCTTTACCCTCCCAAAGAATTGTGACTCTCCATTGAGGCTATTTTACGCCGTAAGCTAGAGAGAAAACAAACAGTCGCTCTGGGAACAAGCACCGGACAGTCGCCATTTCTATGCCGTTATAGTCACGTGGCACGTGGCGAGCGCAAGCGCGTGAGGCGCGTATTGTTTGAGTTCGCCGTCGCGTCCAAGTGGCACTGTCGCCGCGTTCCTTTCTCCCTTACCTAACTAACCACCCTACCTGAATCCGGCGACTATGGAAGACTTGTAAGCTGCTCTTTTGTCTGAACAAACGCTCCCCTGACCACTCTTGTAATCCAGCCGTTCCAGAGTGAACCTCGTCCCACAGCCTCTCGGTGCAAGGGCCAAGCAAAACAAGCCTGCTGTCTCCCCGAATACAGCCAACAGCACACCATCTATTATAGTGATTTCTCAAACTTTCAATTGCGAGAACAATAGGCACTCTGACACGTCTCGAACAGTCAATAGCCTCTACATCCGATTCTCCTCCGCCAAAGAAGCCAGACAATAGCCAGAGGACGGTTTACGAGATTTCAGATTCTGAAGACGACGGTCCTCGTGGCAACGCGTATGACTTCCGCGCTTTTTATGTTGCTCCGTGACTCCTAACGCGTAGCATACAAAGGCCTCCCCAGAAACCAAAACAGTCACTTCCTCGATCCGACCTACCACTCACTCAGAGGCGCGATAACATGAGCTCACAGTCGCAGAGAGTACCCTCCAAGTCCGGCGCTGGAATACCGATACACATCCCGTCTAATCGCGACCTGCCTAAACAGCCTGTCGCGGCCCACAATGCTTTGTGGGAGACATTCGACGAACTGAAGGACGATGTTTTATACGATCCTATCAAAGGCTCCGCGGATGCAGAGAAGGACTTGAAGGATCTCCTTCAGCAGACATTTGACGGCCGCGAAGAGGGCGAAGGCGAGGGCGAGCCCATCGATATGAGCGAAGCTACTGTCGAAGGTTTCAAGGATGGAATCAAGCTTCTACCCCATCAGGTTGTTGGTCGTCGGTGGATGGCCGAACGCGAGAGCGGGAAGAAGACCGGTGGAATTCTCGCTGATGATATGGGTCTGGGGAAGACGATTCAGACGATCACCCGTATCGTAGATGGGAAGCCTCGCCGCTCGGACAAAGAAGACGGGTGGGCAGCGGCGACTCTGTGAGTTGAATAGTCCACCTATCCTGTTTGTTGACTGATAGGAGTTCTCAAAAGCGTCATCTCACCTGTGGGCTTAGTCGGCCAGTGGGCGGATGAAATCAGCAAGATGGCAAGGGGTCTGAGAGTCATACAGCACCACGGACAATCAAGGACTACAGGTAGGTCTTGGCAAGCATATGACGAAAGGACTGTTCTAACGTTTGAGAATAGATCCTAGTGTACTGGAGCGCGCGCACGTTGTTGTTACGTCCTACAACACCGTATCCTCCGAGTATGCTGCCTATACTCCCGATGCAAAGGACGAGTCCAAGCCGAAGAAGAGTCAAAAGAAGAAGTCTGTAGACTCCGATTCCGAGTCGGACGAGTTATCTTCTGAGACGTTTGGGCGTACGCTCAAAGCGAAGAAGTCGGCGCCGAAGGGCAAGCAGAAAAACGCTCTGTTCAAGGTGAAGTGGTGGCGCATAGTACTAGGTGCGTTCCCGTGTGTATAGTGATGCGAAGGTACAATTAAAGCAGTCAAATAGATGAGGCCCACAACATCAGAAATAGAAACACCAAGGCATCTCAAGCTTGCTGCGCCCTCGAGGGGAAATATAGATGGTGTTTGACTGGAACTCCCCTGTAAGCACCTGTTGTATAATATCTTGGACATGCTCTCAGGCTCGTCTCCAACAGTCAGAACAGCGTCGAAGATATCTACGCTTTGCTCAAGTTCCTTCGCGTTCGGCCATTGAACGACTGGCAGCGCTTCAACGAGCAGATTTTCAAGCCGGTTAAAAGCGGGAAGTCTGTGAGAGCGATGAAGAGATTGCACGTACGGTCTCCCGACGGTCCTTGCTACTCTACACAAATTAACGATGAAATGTACTTCGCAGGTCGTCCTCAAAGCGATTATGCTTCGTCGGCAGAAAACAGACATGTTGAACGGCCGTGCCTTGATCGAGCTTCCGAAGAGGAACTTGGACATCATCAACTGTGCGTTTGATGACGAGGAGCGCCACTTCTACAACTCTATCGAGAATCGGATCGAGGAGCAGATGCAGAAACTGATCAGGTCCGGCGATGTGATGAAGAACTATACCCACGTCTTGGTCCTCCTGCTTCGTCTGCGTCAAGGTAGGCCATATTGTCTAAATCTGTGTTTTATCTCATAGCTAACCATGGATCCTCTAGCGTGCAACCATCCATCTCTTGTATCTAAAGATTACAAGGTCGATAGAGATGCGGTGGAATCACGCCCGGCCACGAAGGAAGACGACGACACTGACAGCCTCGCCGCCCTGTTGGGTCAAGCGACGATTTCCGACGGGAGGAAATGTCAAGTCTGTCAAACGTCGTACGTGCCATCGTAAACTAAAGTTTTGCGACATGCGCTGACGACAGCGGTCCTCAGGCTCACGTCCGACAACATCGCGGAGGACGACGAGCATTGCCAAGACTGCATTGGCCTGGTACGCAGGGCGGCGCGGAAGTCGATCGGAGTTACACCGGGGCTGCCTGCTGAGTCGGCGAAGACACGCAAGATCCTTGAGCTGCTCGAGGACATCTCGTCCCGCACCGAAGAGGACGGCGAACCGACTAACGAGAAGACGATCATCTTCTCCCAGTTCACCTCGATGCTGGACATCATTGAGCAGTTCTTGAATCACGAAGGGATCAAGTTTGTGCGGTGTACGTTTCTCCTTCTCGTTTCGTTGTGTGAATAATACACTGAATATCGCCTCTCCCAGACGATGGATCTATGACCAAGGACAAGCGCGAGGCGAGTCTTGAAAAGATCAGGAATAGCAAGTCCACCAATGTTATTCTTATCTCCTTCAAAGCCGGTGGTGTTGGTGAGCAGACACGTATAGCATAGTGTCGCAGTCATTGACCAGATACACTGTTAACAGGTCTGAATCTGACTGCCTGCAACAACGTCATTTTGGTCGACCTGTGGTGGAATCCTGCACTCGAGGTACATCCCATGCCGTATCCTGCCTGGCAACCTTTCTAACACAAGCCATCTAACCCTTCAGGAACAAGCCTTCGATCGTGCGCATCGGTTCGGCCAGAAGCGCGACGTTAACATCTACAAGCTCACCATCGAGAAGACGGTAGAAGAGCGTATTCTTGCCCTGCAGGACACCAAGCGCGCCCTCGCCAACGCCGCGCTCAGCGGAGACAAGCTCAAGAACAACAAACTTGGGCTCGACGATCTCATGGCCCTCTTCAGGCCCGGCAGAGATGAAGATGAGGACGAGGATTGATCCTCTGGTTTTGCCCTATAGAGGCACGTGCTCTTGCTTTGAATACTGTATAGTAATTTGGAACATATACATGTCTTGGATATTGGATCGACACTGTGCTTTCTGTTCGGATGTTGAATATTGAATATTGAATATTGAATAACTCCACTGAGCGCAAGCGAACAGCTTACAGCAGCTGGGCTTCAAGTGGCTCGGACGATGCCGGCCCGGCAAGTGTTGGCTCCGACACCAAGTTGAACCAACCCATGGCAACCTTTCTCTTCCATTTCCCAGGCCCTTTAAATATGGCAGGTGTATCCGCAGTTTCCTTCTGACTACATCCTCGAGGGATGCTCACGTACAAGAACGTGGGTGCTGAGACAATTCCGGAACCACGCCGCGCATGCTTTTATAGGATGCAAGGATCCTAAGGAGTTGGAGACCGTGTCATCCACATTGATTCTAGTACGTCAACTGAATGGCATGCAGAGAAGATGTCACTGACAAAGAAAATGATGATACTCTAGTAGGTTTCGTCTGACTTTTGTGTGAGGCATTTCCGTTTATTTCCGCAGCGTTGGTATTCGACAGACCTGAAACTCGACGTGCCGTTATGGCTCTTGTTTGATACGGTAGACTCGGATCTGTGGGGATATAATAGTTTCATGGATGGTCGAAATGTTTCGCATTCTCTTCCCACTCCAAGCAATCCTCCGTAATGGCCTCCGCACTTACTACCGAGACCGCCACCCAAACGATGGAGAATGCCATTGATGGCATTGCTCATCTCAAGCCAAATTCTAACCATCTGTCTTCTACTAACGAGGACGTGCGTGAATAATCTCTCGCTGCATATGACCATGCCTGCATTCATACTGATAAATCATCGCACGTTTCACAGCAAGGCCCCGCGTACCCATTCTACTACCCCTACTCCGACCCTCAGGAGAAATTCCCTCCTACCGAGCTCTTCGACTTCACAGACCCTGGCCTACGCGCTGACCCCGCGAAGCCGCACCTGCTCTTCGAGGGCGTCACAGCCAAATTGATCAGCCCATACATCGGTACCGAGCTGCGTGGCGTTCAGCTTTCCCGATTGAGTGAAGAAGGCCTCGACGAGCTTGCCCTCTTCACCGCTGAGCGCAAGCTAGTCGTGCTGCGCGATCAGGACTTCAAGGATATTGGCCCGGAGCGGCAGATTGAGATTGCGCGTCATTTTGGGCCTATACAGAGGAATGCGACGTCGGGGAATGTGAAGGGATACCCTGAGTTTCATATTGGTTCGTATGTCCGGCTTGGTCGTTGTTGTTGTTGAAATGGTGTTTTATGGTGGTTTGTTCTCCAGTTTACCGCGATGCGAAGCGCAATCGTCGGGAGTATTTGAGCGGGAGCCGGGCTAATCACGTCAATTGGCACTCGGACGTCGTCAGTGCCTCTCTCATAACTCATGAAAATCCCTCACCAATCCATCGCAGTCATACGAGAAGCAGCCGCCTGGCACGACTATCTTTTTCATCCTCGAGCAACCCGAGTTTGGCGGTGACACTATTTTCGCTTCTCAGGTAGAAGCATACAACCGTCTTTCTCTCGAGTTCAAGAAACGGTTAGAGGGCTTGCGCGCGGTGCACTCGGCTGTGCCTCATGCGGAATACTCGAGAAAGCGCGGTGGACCTGTGAGGCGGGAGCCTATCGAGACTGAGGTACGAACGTGCAGATCGCATTGCCCAGCTTATCATCGAGAAGATTGAGACCCCCGCTGTCCTTGAAGTCGAGGTTAGTCGCAATTGCACTCCTTCGAAAGCGAGTGTTTGACTTGACATCTGTCACTGGCATACAGCATCCTCTCGTCCGCCAGCACCCTGTCACAGGAGAGAAGGCTCTGTTCGTCAACGAAGGCTTCACGAAGAATATCGTCGGCTTCAAGGCTGAAGAGTCGGAGTACCTGCTCAGGTTCTTGTATGACCATATCTCCAAGGGTGCCGATTTTCAAGTTCGTGCGTCCTACGAGCCTGGCACCGTCGTGGTTTGGGTACGTTTATGTCTTGGATTCTTCCGTGCTAGGGTCTCAATGGACTTGGTGTCTGCTGTGCAGGACAACCGCGTGACGGTGCACACGGCGACGCCCGACTACGACAACAGCGCGAGGAGGCATGCTGTGCGTTTGACTCCCCAGGCGGAGGTGCCCATCCCCGCCTGAAGTCACCTTCAGTGGACGGAGAAGACTCCAGCCTCGAAATATCTTGTGGTTTCGATCCCTATGATTGTCCTGCGCGTCCCTTCTTGATGATATCAGTCCCGATTCTCCGACGAAAATCAAACACTCTTTCGACGTTGTGAGTAAAGTATCGGATGACACGAGGGCAAATGTACACCCTGCTTCCTTCAGCGGTAAGCTGTTTGTTGTCTATTTGTCCATGCCATTGTCATTGTTGGGTTGGGTTGGGCGTGCAGAACCCGTGGGAAAGTGCTGGTCGATGATAAGTGATGGCCAGAGAGTGTTCTCAACATCTGTAAAGTCCATCAGCTTGACGCAGCCGCCGGTTGCTTCCCATGGTACTAACTGACCTCACATATCAGATCCTCAACGAAAAGATGAATTTGTCCTCCAAGGTAGTCGCGGTCTGCGCGGATCTCATGAGGAAGGGACATCGGAATCCTCCACGCGCGGCTTTTTGAGACTCTGAAACTCATAGCGATCCCTGTTGGGCTGATACCGAGCCTCTTTCTACTGACCAAAGTTCCTTATGAGTTGTCCTATGCCAGTGGGCCTCCTGAGGAGGGATTGACTGCGCTTCAAATTCAGAGGATAGCTGTAGGCTCTCCTGTAGCTATCAGCGGGTCAATTATCCTGGAAAGATCCTCCTCTCAGAGGTATATAACGCAGCCAGCTGGTTTGGAAGAGATGCGCATGCAGCATCCTCAAGACGAATGGGTATCTCTCTGCTCAAAGCTGAACTTTTGGCTCTTTTTCTAGAGACACTGCTCTATGGTACGTCTCTTCCAGTACTGATCTGCAGCACTTCCGCTTTAATTTGTTCATGACGGCGCTATACAGGGGTGCTTCTATCTTTATACTGCGGATTCTTGCTGGTAATGCGGAACAAGACGCCGTCGGTGAAGGTCATCATGACCTCCGTTGCAAGCATTCTGCTCACTTTGGCCACGGGTGTGCGCCTGGCTAAGCTCCCGACGGAATATTTCGATAACCTCCTTCTTTTGGAATTATATAGCACATGATCATCGACGTCGTCCGAGCCTTACAGGCATTTGTGAATACATCGCAGGCTTCGACCTATTACAAGCACATCGGAAACCCTCTTTTCGTTGCGAAGTCCACTCTTTATATCACGCAGACATTGCTGGGAGACGGTGTCATAGTATGTCCTCGGTTCGTCGAAGCGCTTCATATTAATCATACGGCTGTAGGTTTGGAGATGCTACGTGGTGTTTGGCAAGCAGTGGAAAGCTATCGTGGTCCCCGGAACAGCTTTGCTCGCCAACGCCTGTAGGTGCCGACTCTGATGATCGCTCGTCTCTTCGAAAGCTGAGCCACTTCGACACGAGCTAGGCGTCGGCTACTACCTGTGCTACGCATTCTCCCAGGCACATCCCGGAACCACCATCTTTCAAGTCGCCACACGCGAAATCACGACGTTTTTCTCGTTGACCATTTGACCATGTCCATCAACATCTTATGCACAGGTACTCTAGTTTGCACCCAATCTTTCGGCAAGAGAACTACGAGTGACTGAAATATATACTTTCGCACTGGCAGTCGCCATCGCATGGCGCATCCTCGTTATCGACCAGTTTTCCAAGAGCTTCCGCACCCTCTTGCCCGTCATCATCATCGTCGTGGAGACCGGCGCGCTCTACAGCACTGCACTGTGCGGCCTGCTCATCGCCTACCTCGTCGGTTCGAACGGCCAGTATCCCGCGCTAGACGTCGTCCAGCCGCTCGTCGTACGTGATCTTCCGTCTATCACCCCAGTGTCTGAAGTTTAAACGCTGTGACTGGAACCAGGGCATCGTGTTCATCCTCATCGCCCTCCAAACGCACTACCACTGCGGCTCCGCGAGTGCGCCTGGGAATAGCCAGTCCACCGCGAGCATCGTGCCGCGCTACCGCTGGACGCCCCAGGGACCGCGCACGGCGGCAGACGACGCGCTGTATCCGATGCGCTCGCTGGCGGTGCAGATATCTGAGGAGACGACGGTGGATTTCGTGCGCTCTGGAGGCAAGAAGGATGAGGAGGAGGTTTCGGTGTAGGGAGCGGGTATCTGATACGGATTGCGGCTGGCGGCGGGTCTTGAGAACCAAATGTTGAAGGCGTCACGATCGGAGACTGTGTACTTGTACTGTATTTCGCCGGAGCCTTGTAGATGATGGCAGGCAAGTACTCGGAGAATGTGTATTGCTTTGTACGATGAGAAGGAAAAGAGCATAGATATATGCTAGGGATCTTTCAACCCGAGAATTGAGGCAATCTTGAACGATCGAACCCAACCCCTCGTCGAGGACCGCATGATGTTTCCGCTAGTGACTAGCGACCTCTAGCGAGTGACCGAAGATCTACAACCTATTCGGGTCCAGCGACAGTCTGAGACTGTAACATAAAGCATAGATACACGGACTAGGCTGACGTCAAATGGCAAGCCACATACAGTGTACTCGTACATAGCGAGCAAGAAGGCAAAGTAGTATAAAAACATATAAAGACGGCAGACTAGATCATTACTCCTACACTCCTACAAACGACGTCGACAGCTGATACTTGATAACGAGCATTGCGCGATTCAAGATACACTCTTCCCTCTTCCTCCTAGCTGATCTCCACCCCACCGAACACCGGGCTCATGCGCCACACCTCCCTAGCTCGAAGACACCGGGACAGGGACAGCCGGCTGGCTGCCCCGGCCGAGCCGTTCAAACGACCCGTCCGCCAATTCATACGCAGGGCGGTACTGCTCTTTGCCAACGCCGCCGCTTCCGCCGTCGTCGACATAGCACGTCGTGGAGTCGTCGCTCGAGAGCACCTGGATGCCCGCGACGGCGTTCGCGGGGAACGTGGCGTCCGTGGGCGAGTCGCTCTCGTCGGCGTAGCAGATCTCCGGCCCGTTGATGTCGATGACGGTCAGCTCCTGGAAGTTCGGGAGCGTGCTGGCGGTGCTGTGCGGCGTGCTGGTGCCGTTCGTGAGCGGGGGTGTTGCGGAGGCGGATTTTGTGCTCTTGGGCTTGCAGCCTGCGATTGCGATTGCGGCGGGTGAGTGGTGATCCGCGCGTGAGTAGATAGATGCTTGGCTTACCGCAGGAGAACTTGGGGCGGGGTGTGGGTGGGGTGGAGGAGATCAGGAGTGCGGGGTTGCGGAATGTGTTGTGTGTGGAGCCGAGGGAGGTGTAGCTAGCGAGAACAGACATAGGTGGCTGGAACTCATGGAGGAGAAAAGGCACGTACCCCTCATCGTACAGCTTGCAGTACGGCACCTTGAAGTGACGTAAGAACGTCCAGATGTCGGCGTAACTCCAGTTGATGATAGGGTGTATCCGCTCGTACTGCGGCCAGTCCGGATCGGTCATGTTCCTGTGGGAGAGCTTCGCTAATTGCACGGAGGAACGGAATGCGGTTGTCAGTATCGGTGGGAGAAGGGCCCGGGAGCCGGCACGGCGCGTCCGCACGCACCTCCGTGAGGATCGCCTCGCCGCGTGCCGACGAGGATGGCTTCGATGTGCGGACACCGCTGCTTGTAGATGTCGAGCGCCTGCCGCATGCCTTCGCCGCCCTTGGTCTTCACCCGGACCTTCTCGCCTGCTGCGTTTGTGTCCTGGCCGATCACTTGCCCGTTCAGGTTGCCGTTGGCGGCGACGGTCTCCACGGGCATGGGTTTCTCGGACGGCGGCACGCAGTGATAGAGGTCCAGCCCGTAGGCAGCGGCAGCCTCGTCGATGAAGGACTCGAGCTCGGAGAATGGGGAGGGCATGGGAATGTAGAGACTCGGGATATCATGTTTATCGGCGCACAGGTTGGGATAGCGTCGTGCGAGGGCTGCTGCATACAGGTGAAGGAGAACCGTACCTGGCACAGAGTTCGACGATGGATTCTGGAGAAGGGAGACTGAGACTCACAGTCCTTTCCGCCGTTGAAGCTCAGTGAAAGCTTGTCCTTTCTGCGATGCGTTAGAAGTAAGTAGCTGACGCAAGTCGTTCCGAAGCAATGTCGCGGGTATCATTGCGATTCCCCATGCAGCCCGCTGCATTGCGCACGCACGGAGATGGGACAGTAATGATTGAGAGAAAGATGACTCACCCGTACCGATCCAAGGCTTCGTCGATGACGTCGAGGGCCTCCTTGACGAGCGGCGCGATGGGCTCTGTCGACGCTGCGAGTGCGTACACCTGCTCGGACGCGGTATGCAAGTCTACCTTTGAGATGGCCATACTGCGAGGAGGACTCGGTGGGAGAGACTGAGGACAGGGGAGCGGTGGCATGAGACGAGCGATGGAGCCGGACAGATACTGCGTGGGAACCGAGCGCTGGATGCGGACGAACCTGTCCCGCTGGGCGTCAAGTCTGCCCAAACGCCTTACAAGCTGCAGTGCACGGCGCCAGCGACCTCTCCTTATACCCCTCTTGCTCTTTCTGTGATACCGACTGTCCCCTTTCTTTTCCACATTTGTGTTTTTTCGACGCCCCCCGTTTCGCTGAATCGCTTTCTGCAGTGCATAAGACCGACGTGCGGTCCTGACAGCTTCCGCAGTAGCCGCTATGCCCCAGCAAAATGCCCCGCCGAACAGGACGTTGGTTGTACGTCCTGTAGCATCTCATGGCTATGATTGATGTCCTGAGTCTTGGTCGTGTAGGCCGGAACGGTCTCGTTCTACCTCGTCGCTGCACTGGCGGTGAGTTCTCTTTCTCTGCTTTGCGAGCCTGCTTTAATTTATTGCCTTGATACCATAGATGGTGATGGCGTACTTCATCCCCTTCAGTCTGCTTGCTCGTGTCTAATATATCGCTGTCAGGAATAAATGGGTCCTGAACGTCACCACAGCACCCCTCTTCTTCCTGCTCACCCAGCTCGTCATCGCCGTCGTCCTCTTCCTCGCGTCTCACGCCCTGGGCATCATCAAAGTGCCCCTCCACGTCGATGCACAGCTCATCAAGGGCCTGGTTCCCATGGTGGGCCTGAACGTCATCGGTCTCAGGTAGGCCCCTCTCCGTCTGCATGCAATAAGTTACAACGTGACACCGACATGCGTTGTGCAGTTCCAACAACTACACACTCAAATTCGTCGATGCGTCATTCTACCAAGTCGCCCGCGGGCTCGTCCTCCCGCTCACCGTCGCGACGTCCTACGTCTTCCTGCACTCGCGCCCGAGCCTGCGCATCCTCGTGTCCTGCGCGCTCGTCACCTCCGGCTTCTTCATCGGCGTCTTCCTCGACGGCACGAAGGTCTCCACGCTCGGCGTCTTCTTCGGCGTCGCGTCCTCCCTCACCACCGCCTTCCACGCGGTCGTCATAAAGCGGTCGCTGGACGTCGTCGGCGGGAGCGCGCTCAACCTCAGCTGGTACAACAACCTCCTGAGCGCCGTCGTGCTCGCGCCGTGCGTCGTGCTCGTCGGTGAGGGCCCCGCGGTCATGGCGCTGCTAAGCGGCCAGGGCGCCGGCCTGGGCACGCTCTTCTGGGGCTCCTTCATCACCGTGCGCGAAATTCCACCACCCTCTCCCCGTCCTCCTCTGATATTTAAACGTATTGCTCCCCAGGGCGGCCTCGGGTTCCTGATGTCCATCGCAAGCACACTGTCTATCAAGATCACCTCCCCCATCACACACATGGTGTCGTCCGCCATCCGCGGCGTCGCCGCGTCCCTGCTCGGCATGTGGCTCTTCGGCGACATCCTCTCCTCGTAAGCGCCGTCCCCTTACATACATATTTCATGGTAGCCTCATGCGACGCGTTTCCACAGCGGCCGCGTCTGGGCCATCGCGGTGATCCTGTTCGGCTCGGTGTATTACACGTGGGTCAAGCACGTCGAGTCCTCTGCGCCCCAGTCGCCTGCGAAGGCCGCGTATGAGCGCATACCGCTCGAGGAGGCCGAGGCGGGCGCGAGGGCGACGGATGTGGATGAGCCGAAGCTGGACCATAGGAAGTGAAGCGGCTGGTTGTGGGCAGGGTGGAATGCAGAGAGGGGGGTGGTAGAGCACGCATGCGAGGGATAAACTATAGCTTGAAGGACAGGAAAAGTAGTTACATTACATACCTTGATCTCATCAGGACTATAATCAGATCTAGACCGGTACCTACCACCGGTACTGTGAGGCGAGTCTGAGCATGTGTGTATGGGCGTGTTTTCATTTCATTTTCCTCAGCACTGACATGGACAGATGAGGTTTTCATGAACTGGAGTACCCGACGGTGATGGGCACTTTACGCTCAGGCTGAGCCGAAGTGGTGTTGCGTTACGCGTTACGCGTTACGTGACAGGCCAACTACAGCGCTTGTCCTCCTGCTCTGAGCACCATAAACGCGTTTTCGGGTCCAATCCCTTCTGCACCGTCTTCCGCACTTCGGAACATGATTTCCATACTCAATAAGGATTATGTGGAAGAATATCTCACAATTTTCACCGCAAACTCAAGAGATCTCCACTTACCCGGGTCAAATTGCAGGCTCGCTAACATCTATCGACGCTCACTGGCAGACAGTCAACTCCAAAATTTCTTTTACATAGAAAAGGGTGTGCTGTCGAGACAATATCAGGAGACGTAGTATAAATATGGTGTGTACTTCTTCCCGTCCTCATGCTCTGAAAGAAAACCCACTTTTCTCAACGTTCGTACGGTACTGCTTGCTCAAAAACTAGCTCGACTGACTTACAAGTGGCGCGCAGCGTCAGGGAAACGCTAGTACGCCATTCAGCGTGTGATTACGACTTAGCCTCGTACGCCTAGCTTGCTGCTGTATCCAAAAGGTCCCACTTTTGCAACAGGGATCCAAAAAAGGTAGCTACGGCTTATCGACGCCAGTGTACATGTACGGTTCGGACGCAGGAAGTGGCACCGCTACGCTGAAGAATCCCTTGGTATGCTGCCGCTTCCCTTGATGTCGCTTGCGACTGTGCCAACTGGCCCACTCATATGTGCCGTTACTTCCCAAGTAAATGCAGGTGCAAAACTCAAAAACTTGAATACAACGGAAGAGTTATTGAAACAGTAAGACACCTTGATCTTCTCTGTTTATTCCCATTTTCTCCATGGCCACATGGACACCTCATTGCAGTAAGTGTATTACAAGGGTGGTGACGATGCGGCACCTCGCACGACGAGACCTGCAGAGATGAGCCGCAACACAAGGGCAAACCTCGCCAGTACGTTCTGTCATTTTGCGTGCGCGCGCGCACGTACTACACCTGCCGCCCCACGGCTGTCACCGCCAAGTCCAGCACGCGCGGACGACGCACCCCAACCAGCCAATGGCAGCGAGCAGCTACAAAGAGGACGCATGCCAAGAGCCTCGAGGATCTGGACCGTACCATTAAGATTGCGAGAGACTGCGCATGTATTTACGTGAAACGTTCGTCGGGCGGGTTGCGGGTGCTCCGCTAGTGCTGGAGTATTGACGCAAGTGGAAGCGAGATGGCTCGGGAGAGGTGGAGGATCGCAACCACCTTCCTTGCGACCCTCCCCCTCCCAGTTTCGCCAAATCCTGCTACTGTGCCCCTCGTCGCTGAAACGTGCAGCGAGAAACGCAGGATCTAGATCCCCCGTGTGTCGCGATCGCGTGATCAGCGCTCAGGCCCCGGGGTATGGTTGGCCCCAGCGGCTCATCGTTGAGCAGGGGGGACCTTATCTGCAGATGGGGATCTGGCGTCGTACGACGGGATGCGCGATGGGTGAATAGATGGGTGGGTGATCGCCCTTGAGCTTGGGGTTGGGGGATAGAGACCGGAGTCTGGGGGCTGGTAGATCGCGATCGCGCGCGCGCGCGCTGGTGTGGAATGGAATTTGGATTCTGGATGATGTTGTGGGCGGGAGTTCCGTGAGTTACTGTTGAGGTTTTGAGGAGCATTCCTACGGAGGACATGGTACCGTCGTTGCTGCTGAGGATCGCCTGCGGGGGTTTTAGATGGAATAGTATCAGCGGCACTCCACGACCAGACAAACCACCGGCACCACGCAAACACCTCCACAGCGACTGGCCAGCCAGGCTCTCGCGAAAAGGACTCATTCATTCATCGACACGTCCGCCTTGGCGAGGTCCGAGCTCTGACATGCAATTCAGTAGATCGGGCAGACGCAGAGTCAAAGAGCGCCAGAGACACTTTACCCGCTATGCGGTACGTACCCAGAGCCCCTTCCTCGAGACAGCTGACCACACCTCGTCCCTGAACCAGGCTGGTCGCATCCGCGGGAGTTTTTTCTGCGGTGAGTATAAGTACCGTCTGGATAGAGACGGGGGAGGGCATTCCTCGTCTGCATCCATCTGCTGGCTCTTCCCGCTCTGAGCTGAGGATGGAGACCTCTTCTAAGGGGAGCGGCGGCCTCCTCCATCCATGCGCACTCCGTGTGTCCCTTCTCTGGCTTTCTGCGCTGGTCTGAAACGTGGACTGGTCCATCGCAAGGTCGCCAAAGCTACCTCTCTTCAGACCCTCTGGGCTTTCTACCAGCGCCATCTCGGCCTGGTCCTGTGTTTCCCCCCTTCGACGGCCCTCTCTTATGCGATGCCTCCACAGCCCTCACCAAAACCACCTCGCCTTCGCCCTCGACGCCCAACTCTCCCACCTCTTCTAGTCAGCTCCAGAAACCGCGCGCAGCCATGTTCCGCACCGGCCATACGAAACGAGCAGTAGCCGGTGCGCACCCATAGGCCATCGATACAGATCTCAGCTGTGCACCGTTATCAAAGTGCGCTGACGGGCCGCGTCTTCTATAACACGCGTCGGCCGCTGCGCCCGATGCCCTCAGCACACGCCCGCATCCTGCAGAACACCCGTCGTCGGTTGTGAGCATGGACGCTGTGGTCGTAGCGGTCGTTGGAGGACGGGATGCAACGGCGAGGAGCGCGCGCTAGCCTCGTTGTTCGTTGTGGAGCTCCACCTTCGCGTCGGGTGGGGAAGGCGGCATTGCGTTGGTCAGCGTAACGTGGTCTCGGTCACGCGCGTGACATATCTCGATCGCGATCTTTCGGTAGCAAATTAACCGATACCCGGTAGGCGAGGGCACACTGCGTGGCCACATATGGCCAGACGCCGCGCACCATACCGCGCTGACATTTCGACATTATTTCTGACGCCCGACGCCCGACGCCCGACGCCCGACGCGTGTTCTGGGCGCGTCGTTGCTGACTGCGAGCAGACGCGTGTGAGGGTCGCGAGAAGTGGAGTGCAGCGGTCGAAAGTAAGAGCTTTTATGACTTTGAACCGCCTCTGCTTTGGTAAGCAATTTCTCGCGACTCGGATAGTCTGCGCAAAGAAATCCACATATCTTCCTGACTATTGTGTCTATAAGAATGAAAAGTACATTTCCGAAATCCGTGGTTTCATCTCGTCCAGTAGATACCGTGAAATCAATGTTTTGACCGATAGTTGAAAGCAGGGATCGAGGGGAACGTACTACCAGGCCGCGACAACATTACCCTACCTTCGACCAGACTCTCAGCGCGAAGAACGTTGTGCATCTCGGTGAAGCGGCAGAATATTGTGAAGGTATAAATGCACTGGGGGAGAGGGGGGCGGGGGTGCACGAAAAATGCGTCCCTGTCTGCGCGGGAATTCTGGGAGCGAGATGAAGCGGGGAGCACGCGCAGCACACCGCATTTTAACTAGCAAAATTTCCGTGGCGACGAGGAGCCCGCATGCTCTCCTTTTTCCAGAAGACATTCAGGACAAGGTGCACCGGGATTCTGTGTCGTTTTTAGATGCGGAGGGGTGGAGGTGCGGAGGTCATTCTTGTAAAAGCCCTGAAAGGGCGTTTCGTGCGTTCTCAGCTTGTGCTCCAGGGCATAGGGCTGATATGATGGTAGTTGTGAGTAATATGCGTGGCGTCGGGCCTACTTTTGGACGAACGTAGAGCGGGGAGGTGTGCCGCTGGCTCCTACGGCACAACGTGTCTGCGAGTAGCTCTAATGCGATAAGCGGCTTTATACGAATGCAATGGAAGGTGCTGAGACGGGGCTTTACAAACGGCCGAATACTGCACAGCAGCGGAAGAGAAATTCAGGAACTAAGCAGGTACCCTCTGCTCGCTGTCGGCGACGACGTCGGGCCCGGGCGCGACGTCGGGGACGGAGGGCGGGGCGGTGGGGAAGCGTGACGGGACGTGACGCGTCGGGTGTCGGATATCCGCTCCCGGAAGATTCAGATCGAGATCGATGCTTCCATGACTCTGGCGTGCCAAGCATTCTGTCGGAGCTGTCGGCTCTATCCGATGTAGCCAAGCTCTCGGACCGCTGTGGGGGCGGTGCTCCCCAGTAAACTTGCTACACGTGACCGCGTCGCGTCGCGCATAGTTTTTTGGAGGCACCAGAGTAGTAACTGTAGTTGCGTATGAGCTTCGATGCAGAGAGTTCGAGTGCTGAAGAGACAGCAGATGTGATGCAGCATGCCATCTGCTTGTTGCGCTATCCTCGAGGACCATGAACAATCGTCGATAATGGCATCAACCTGGCGCGTGGTGATGAAATTAGGCAATCACGATATCTTATCTGCATTTTTGAAAGCCAAGTTCAGGCTACTTCAGTATTCAGACGTCGTCAAAAGGGGCCTATCTGCCGTCGAGATAGCTGTCTAAAGTCTTCAAGAGGTTAGCTTTCCCGCGTTAGGATACATTGGGCGTCCAGAGCGCAAGAGCGGAAAAGGAGCATGTGAATAGAGAGGGGCTCGCGTCGGTCGGCCGCCATGCTCCTGGGGATGGAGATGCGGCGGATCGAGATTGGAGTTCATTTCGGCGCCGGTGACCGTCCTGAACCGGTGATGGTCGGCTGCGTCTCTTCGGGCGTCGATTGGCCGACGCTCTTTTGGGCGCCTGTTCGTCTTGAAAGGTACGTTCAGGTAGCACAACCACCTCTGATAACGTCTTTTTCAACCTCAGAACACACCGTCAACAATAAACACCGTGTTGAAACACATTTTCGGAATGTGGGATATGTGCACGTGTAGCGTGACTCGGGCACTCGGTATCGTCGCAATCGACCAAGTTGTAGCGGTTCCTTTGTATTTCGACCTCCTCCGGCTCATTTCTGCCCCCTCCGTTTTCCCCATCCATATAAAGTCAGTTCAGCGACGCGACATGTACCTTAGTGCCGGTCCCCCTCGTCTCCCTTTTCGTTTCTTCAATGGCTGATTCCTCTGTCCACGAAAAGCCCGCCTCCCCCTCGTCCGACCATCATGACGAGTCCCACACGAACACCCTCACTGAGCATCCCTCAAATGTCGGAATCATCCCTCTCTCGCACGACACATCCAGGCCCGACATGTCGTATCCCTTTCAAACGACAAACGTGCTCAAAACTGGTATGACCGACGAGTATCGCGAGGTCAGCGAGGCTGGCTACGTCCCATTCAAAGGCGCCCTCCACCGGGCGCCGACAAAACTCGCGGATGAGCCGCTCTCCCGCGATCCCGAGCTCGCAGAAAAGGTGAAGGATGTCAAGCTGGTCGTCTGGCTGCCAAACGACCCGGAGGATCCCCGTAACTGGTCAAACGGGTACCGATGGCGTACGCACTTCGCCCACCTTCCTTTTGTCCAGCTGCTTATCCGATTGTTTTCTCAGTTCTTACATGCCTTGTAACGGGACTTGTCGTCGCCGTTGCGTTTGGGACTGCCGTCATTACGGGTGACTTCAGGGACATTCAGGAGGAGTTCCATGTCAGCGCCACTGTTGTTACGCTCAGTGTCTCGTTGATGCTCGTTGGATTCGGGTATGTCTGGCCTTCTCCACTCTCGGCGGCATGTGCTCACGCTGCGTTGATAGAATCGGCCCATTGGCTTGGGCGCCACTGTCTGAGCTCTACGGTCGCCGACCCCTGTGGCTGATCCCATTAACGCTCTACGTCAGTAAGTTACTCCCAAAGTAGCTGCATATCCAGCTCTTTCTGACATCATGACCTTAGTCTTCGGTATCCCATGTGCTTTGGCACCGAACATTGGCTGTCTTCTTGCTGCTCGCTTCCTCGCGGGCTTGTTCGCCAGCACCCCCCTCTCCTTGGCTGGTGGTACCATCAGTGACCTGTGGGACAACAACGAGCGAGGCTTCGCCATTGCGTTCTTTGCGGCAGCACCCTTCGCAGGCCCCATTCTCGGCCCCATTGTCGGTGGGTTTGTTGGAGAGACCATTGGTTGGCGATGGATTATGTGGATCAACATGATCTTTTCCGGCGTCATGTGAGCCAGCTCGCTGCTTTGCTTGTCGTTCTATTCTCATTCTGCACTCCAGGACTTTCTTTATGTTTTTCGTTCCCGAGACGTACGCCCCCGTTCTTCTCAAGCGTCGCGCCAAGAAGATGCGTGAGGAGACTGGCGACCCTACGTACGTTACGGAGCAGGAGATTTTCCTTCGCCCTTTCAGCGACCTTCTCATAGAGACGCTCATTCGTCCTTTCGGTGCGTCCCGTCTGCGCTTTCGCAACGGCTTGTTCTGACGCCTCCTTCCAGAAATGCTCGTCACCGAGCCAATTCTTCTTCTCGTGTCCATGTATGTTGCCATGGTCTACGCCCTTCTCTACGGCTTCTTCTTCTCCTTCCCCATCATCTTCGGCGAGGGCTACGGCTTCAACGATGGCCTCGTCGGCCTCACCTTCATATCCGTCCTGGTTGGCGTGTTCTTCGCGCTCGCTGTCACCCCCAAACTCGAGAAGATGTACCTAAAACAGGCCGCGCTGAAGGGCGGACGCGCCGACCCCGAGGACCGACTTCCCGGCATGATGATCAGCGCTCCCATCATCCCCATCGGTACGTCCCTGCATCGTCTCTGCGTATACCCCCAAGTCGTTGACGACTTCTGTTATCTGCAGCGCTCTTCATCTTCGGCTGGACGTCCCCGCCCATCGTCGAGCCCATCGGCGGCCGCTGGATTGGCCCCTGCCTCTCCGGCCTCCCCTTCGGCTTCGGCATCGTCGTGCTGTACTTCAGCGCCAACGCCTACCTCATCGAGACGTTCCAGTCGTGCGTCGCTTCTGCGCTTGCCGCGAAGACTGTCGTGCGTAGTGGTCTCGGTGCTGCGATGCCGCTCATCATCGGTACGTTTGCGCCTCCCGATGTTTAGCGATCGAGGATGTATGCTTATGGCTTCTTTCATTAGTGCCTATGTTCCATAACTTGGGAAACGAGTGGGGCGCAACGCTTCTTGCCTTCCTCGCACTTGCTATCGTAAGTCCCGCAGTCTCCTGGCCATTGTTTATCGCTGACGATGTACATCTCAACTAGCTTCCCATCCCATACCTGTTCTACTACTATGGGAAGGCCATCCGCTCCCGCTCCAAGCGCGCGGCGGCGGCATGAGCGCCCCGCGCATCCTCTCCGGTACGCGCTGTACCGTCCCCACCCGGGCGCACAGGGACGCACCATTACACCACCCCCTCCACCACCACCGCGGCCCCGCCGCCCGGGTGCGTGCTGCGGGGAGTCCGCGCCTGCACGGGACGACCGATGGGACCCAGCGCACATGCATGTTGTTAGTTGTCGTCGTTGTTGTTAACATTATTTCTTAGGCTCTAAGCACTCTTAATTATGGGGTTTGGTGGGGCTCGCGCGGCGGCTGGCGTGTGCTGCCGCTGTGGGGGCTGGGGGCTCGTTTGGGGGCCGCTGCCTACTGCTGCTGCTGCGGCGGCTGCGCGCATACTACTACTACTTACTTGAGCGTAGATCCGCATGTCACATTCTCTACATACATTTACTTTCTTCTTACTTCTGTTTCTGTTTCCCTTTCATCTTTTCCGTTTTCGTTCTCTGGCTCTGGTTCTGCTCCTCGTCGTTTTCTTGCAGCTTGCAATTGCCTCCTCACGCACGTTGGTCGTTGGTCGTTGGTTTGTTCGCGTTCCGAGTCTCGCAGCACTGTGCACTTCCTCATCCTCACATCCTCACACTATCCATCCATCCATCTATCCATCCATCCACAGATTCCATTTACTACTACTATAGACAGTCATACCGTAGATACTTCATCCGCTACTGTAGGTGGCGGCTATAGATATCGATCTAGAAACAATTCAAACTTAGTTGGTTGGTGCTTCGAATTTCGTTCGACGCTCGCTCGGTGCGAAGGCTGGACTTGAAGTTGGCGCGGCGGAGGGTTTAGCCGGTGAGTTCTCTGAACGCTAGAGATGCAAGCTAAAATGCGGGCGCAGATTCCGCTGCGCCTCGACATCTCGAGCACTTGCGCGATGCCAGCGAAACTGCAATACACGATACTGGGCATTTTACAGCATAAGTACATGTAGGAAGAAGAAATCACAACTACTTGTACAGTATCGTACGAGCAAATAGCAATCCTGCATACATGTAGGGACGCGCCCGACGGCGGTATCGGTATCGGTATCGATATCGACATCGCCGGCCGCCACGAACCCGTTTGCCTGCTCGGCCTTGGCCCGTTTGGGTTACCTGGAATTCGTGAGCGCTAGTCTTTGGAGCGCTTGAGTTCGCCTCAAATGCAAGCTTGAGGATTGCGGTGGTCCAGGGTGATGAGTGTAGGTGCAGGATGTGGTGTGTTTTGCGTGTGGTGTGGTCATTTCGTGTGTGGTACAGGGATATGCCGGGCCGCGACGCGTCTGGTGCTTGACGAGGTGGTGGCAGTACCATAAATTTCCGAGGACTTTGCAGGTTCAGGGCGCCTGAGTGGACATGCTAATGTTGGACGGCGTCGTCAAGTGAGCCTGTAAATCTCTCTGGTCTGCGCCTCACCGTGACCTCGTTATCGACGGCTCTCAGCGTCTCGCGCACCAGGATACAGGCCTCGTCGGGTCAGAGCCCATGGCATTTCGCCCGCTGTGAACATGAAGTCAGGAGCAGGATCGTCCGCCTTTCACCTAATGGTCGCCGCGTTATACGGCCACCCGTAGCCTCCGTAGTTGACCACGATCGGAAAGCCATTAGGCGTACCTTATGGTGGAGGGGGATCCGCTGCTTCCGTCTCTAGTCGTCGATCCTCCAGAGTCTACCCATCCCTGCCCTGATCCTTTCTTCATGATCCATATCGACTTCCGGTGAGGAATGTAAATGAGAGTCTCGCTGAAGCAGCACTCAGCGTTCGTGTTGCCTGTTGAAGTATTTGACCGGCCAATGGCATATTCGGAGCATCCGCCTCGACCCAGCTGGCTCTGGCGGTGTGCACAGAGCATCGTGCGAGGTTTTCAATACGCAGAAGTGCCAGGGTGAGGCGAGCGGGCGGGAACCAGGCGGCCATGAAACTGGTCGCGGGAGAATGGTAGACCAGGGCACTACACACTATCGCCCACGCCCGACAAGATTCCGCTGTGTCCAATTCTGAGTGAACGAGCTCTGCGCGGTGCAGCCCAGAAGCTTGAGCGTAGTATTCATAGACGTGGCCGTGCGTGTCGTAAGGTGCGAGGCTCTGGCAGAAGGAGATGTGGGAGGAGAACGCACCGTCGTGCTCGAGGGCATTCCGCTCGAGGCACCCATTTTCTCCGCACGCCGTGGCCTAGATGGCCTGCAGATTCTGGGCACGCCGACGCAATTCTAATTTCTCAGGCCGCCGGCATCGACGTCGTGCGTCTGCCTCGCGCTAGGTTGTATATAGGCAAGACGGGATGCTGCAGCGGGGTAAGTCTCTAACACTTTACCTACTTGCCCCTCCTTCTCGTACATCTTCGTTGCAGTTGACGACTACGAATGTACCGAGCGGATTTCAAGGTGAGCGTCCGCTTTGGATTCGGCGCGTCGAGACCGCCCGGCCGGGCCGGTGACGACATGGTGGACGGTCCGTCGGTCGCAGAGGAGGCCGCTGAGCGTCGCACGAGCTTTTCAGCTTTTCGCGCAGCTGACGACGAGGGCATGTCGTCTCCAGGTCCACACTAACCTATACTCATGCGCCACGCTCCTCGCTACTCCCATCAAATTCACATACACAAGTGTTCGTACGGTGCTGACTCTGCCGTGTCTTCTTCCAGGAAACACCAAAGTCTGACGAAAGTCTTGCAGACGAGGCGAAGAACAGGAAGCAGTCCTCGCGCGCGACGCTCGTCGACAAGGCGGCGGAGCAGAACTATGAGGTGACGCTCGAGCCTGAGGAGGACCCGCAGCTGGCGTCGCGGCTCAGGAAGTGGCTTGCGGTCTTCGTGATATGCACGTCTGCCATTTGCGTAGCGTGCGCTTCGTCCGCAGTGAGTATTTTATTCGTGTCGACCTTGGCCTGGCTTTATTGATTTCTGGACAGGCCGCCTTCACGGAAGAAGGCATCTCAGCAGAATTCGGTGTCAGCCGGGAAGTCTCCATCCTGGGCATCAGCTTGTTCATTCAAGGCCTCGGAATCGGCCCCCTGCTCGTCGGGCCCTTGTCTGAAATCTACGGGCGACAGATCATCTATCGAGTATCTTTCTTCTTATATTTTGCGACGACGTGGCCGATAGCGTTCGCGCCAAATATCGGTGAGTTTTGTTCAGCAGATTTGATATTCTCGAATGGTGCTGATGCCTCTTCGCCCCTCAGCCGTCTTCCTAATTTTCCGGTTCCTGTCGGGCTTCTGTGCGGCTGCATTCTTCTGCGTTACAGCCGGAAGCATGAGCGACATGTTTGTAGACGCTGAGGTCGCGACGTGAGTACTTTCTGCATGGCTTTAGTCAATTTAACTGATGACACGCCGCAGTCCTATGGCAATTAATACTATTGCTCCATTCATCGGCCCTGAGTTAGAGCCAATTTACAGCGGGTGTGTTTTATTATTCGTTTTATGTACAGTTGTGTGCTGAGACATGCCCAGATTTATCAACCAAAACACCAATTGGCGGTGGACATACTATACCCTGCTTATCTGGATCTTCATTGATCTGCTAGGCATCATTTTCGTACGTTCTCTTACCCTGGTCTTCGAGAATGTGCTAACACGTAATTTAATGATGCAGTTTGTGCCCGAGACGTTCGTACCCATCATATTGAAGCGAAAGGCACAGAGGTATGTTTGGCAAACGATAGACATACCATTCTTGGCGCTTACCGGCGTGACTAGGTTGCGGAGAGAAACTGGCGACGAGAAGTACTACGCCCCTATAGAGAGGGAGAGCAAAGACGTTTTCCGAGCCATCATCATCAGCTGCTCGAAACCATTCCGTGAGTGATGACTCCCGTTCGTCTTGCCTTCTCGGCACTGACTCTTTTTCCAGAACTCCTATTTCACGACCGGATGGTTCTCTTCCTTAACCTATGGTAAGCTGTAGACTACACCTGAGGTACCACAAAGCTAAACGCCATCTTATCCAGGGACTCACTGGTTCTCGGCATCCTATACCTCGCATTCCAAGCGTTCCCAATCATATTCGAGGAGAATCATGGCTTCAATATGCAAATGACCGGTCTTACCTTCATCGGCATCCTCAGCGGGATGTTGATCGGCTTGTGCACGCAGCCATATTGGAACAGGTGCGTACTGCGAAAAATGTACTTAAATATCGCGGTATCTCACCTTTTCACCCCCCTCAGCCGATACAAACGCCATCAGCGGATTCACGGGGACCCTCTCCCGGAGTACAGACTGTGGACAGGCCGCATCGGCGGTGTCCTGGTCCCCGTCAGTGAGTTGCCTTCCTTCTTACCTCTTCTGCCACATCAAAACTCAACTCTCATATCCCAGGCCTCTTCTGCCTCGCCTTCACAACCTACAGCCACGTGCACTGGATCGCGCCCATCATCGTTACTGTCCCCTTCGGCATCGGCGTGTACTTCGTGTTCACATCGACCTTCACATACCTCGTGGTCGCGTATCGGCCCATGGCCGCGTCGGTGATGGCCAGCAACACCGCCATGCGCACGAGCTTCGCGGCGGGCTTCCCGCTGTTTGCGACCGCGATGTACCATAAGTTGGGCACGGTGGGCGCGACGGCGTTGTTGGCGGGGCTGACGACGGTTATGGCGCCGTTTCCGTGCGTGCCACTACCACTTCAGGCAGTATGTGATGTTCGCTGACGATGGTGCTCGGTATACTGTAGGTTCATATTCTACCGCTATGGCGCGCACTTCCGCGAACGGTCGAAGTTTGCCGTGTCCTCGTCGGAGCACAAGGAGTTCATGCGGGGACGGGTGTGATGTTCGGCGTTTGGGTTTGGGACGTCGACGGTGGTTAGACGCTTGCGCTGCATTCACCGGACTGCACTTGATACCATCTGACAGCATTTAGATACACATACTTACAGACAGACAGACATACAGACAGACATTGTATACGTACTCATGGACTTCCGCATCTGCTGTACGCTACTGTAATAGAGCACGACTTTCACGACTTACCAGTGACGGTGAAAGCGATGGTGACATGGCCATGGACGGCGACCTCGAGCTCGATGTGGCCACTGTGAATTTGACCGCAATATTAATCTCTGCACGCAGATAAGATTAGATCCACTTCCAACGCCTGCGCCGGCCCCGACTCCCGACGCTGGACGCCGTCTGTTAGTAACAAGTCAGCACCCAACAACCCATCCCACCCACACCCCGCGCGACGACACAGCACGCATGTCCGCCTCCGCCCCTGCGCCCCCCGATCCGTGGGACGATCAGCCGTCTGTGAGTGTCCGTGTCCGTGCTCCTCTGCTACTAGTGCGACCCGCTGAGCCTAGCGCCCCATCCCCGTGTGACAGACATCGAAGTCGATAGCGATATCGGCAGCGGCAGCGGCGGTGCCGAAGCCGTCTAGGGGCGTGGTGGACGATTGGGAGGACGACTCGGACTCGGACGTGGACGCGGACGCGGGGGGTGGGGGCGAGGCGGAGAGAGATACTAGGAACCAGAAGATCTGGGAGAATGCGTGAGTGCCGATCATCTTCCCCGCTCTTCTGTATCCTCATGTCTAGCACCTGCCCGGCATTCCTTTCATTCTCCAACACACCACACCACACCACACCACACAACACAACACTACACCTAACACCTAACACAATATATATTGCACGATGTGATATTATACTTATACCGCCAGAAACACCCGCGCCCCCATGCCACACCTCGTCCTCTCCTCCTCCAGCACGACCCAGCCGCCGACCTCGCTCCCACCCGCCATATTCCAAGCGCCCATCCGCATCCTCAAGCGCAACCCCGCGTCCGCATCCGCCTCGCCCTCGCCTGGACAGTCGGGCGCGGGCACGCCGGCGCAGGAGTCGCTCGCGGAGCGCGAGGCGCGCTATCAGGCCGCGCGGCAGCGCATCTTTGCGGATACGGTGGAGAGCGGGGACGCGTCGCGGGGGGCTGCGAATACGTTGGGCTTGCAGGGGGGAGGGAAGGCGGGCGGTGAGAGGGACCAGGCGCAGGTGGGTGTGATTCGCAATCCGCTCGGTCCTGGAGCGGCAGCGGGAGCGGCGGATGAGAGGCGGAGTGCGTCAAGGGGGTTTGGGGGGAGGAGGAAGAGGGGATCGGGATCGGGGTCTGCTTCTCCGCGGGTGCCGCCTAGGATGGGTTAGGGAGGCTTTGTGTGGTGGTGGTGGTGGTGGTGGGTGTAGGTGGTGGTGTGCAGTATTGTGAGTGCGCCTTGTTGTCGAGATGTTTATTGAAGACTGATTGAATAGCCGACCGTTTGGTTAGATATCCAAGATCATGTACGATTGAATGCAGATGCGGCGTGGACTTCCGAAAGTTGTCTGTTAAGTTAGCCACGGTGCACGCGCACCAACTCCTGCCAGCATCGTGCAGGTATAGACGGTGAAGTGAGGAATTGTGACTCCACGGCGACGTACCGATCAATGCAGAGTGAACGCATCCTCCCGTCCGGGTTGTCATGATGTGTGGTTCCTGGTATTAGAAAAACGCATAGTAATAATCTATTCCTCCCACTCCTCCATCTGGAAGTCGTCGTCTGGTCGTCTCTCCCGACCTGCCCATGGCTGCCTGGACGCACGCACCCTGAATTGAACATGGCAATCGTGTCTGACATCCTACATCTCCCCTAGCCGTGCCCAATCGAAATGCGACTCCATCACGACTACGCATGGGCGACATGCTCGACCTGTGACGAGCCCGACGCAGCAGCAGCAGCTTCCGCCGCCTGGCGCGCATGCGCCGCCTCGCGCTCCGCCTCGGGGCTGCTGGTGACTTTGCGCAGCGTGAAGCGTTTGCGCGCGGAGATGGGCGGGCAGTTTTGGATGAGGACGCTGTCGTCCATGCGCAGTTCTACACGGTGCATGCGTGCATGTCAGAAGAGAACGAACGAGATGCGTGCGCTTGGGACGCACGGTTCTGCTCGTCGTGGACGAGGAACTTTTTGCTGCGGATGATGCGCTGCGGGGGTGTTCATGGTCAGCACATACACATAAAACAAAACAAACCGCGACGCGGGGAGGGGGGGGGGCTCGGACGAACGAACCTTGCCCGTCTGCTTGTGGACGACCCAGCGCGAGACCGTCACCGTCGCGGTCTTGTTCATGAACCCGACTTTCGTCACCAGCCCGGACAGGCTCATGGGCGGCATCTTGGCGTTGTGGACGTGGACAGTGGGGGGGAGGGGTGCTGGACGGTGTACGGTGAGCAGGCTGGACAGCAGAAAGTCGCAGTGAATTGGCGCCCGGCGCGGGTCGGCCGGCACGACCCGCGTGGTTTCTCACGCGCGACGCTCGTCGGCACCTCCGCTTTGCAAAGTGTCGGTGTACGCACGGCCTGCAGCGGGCTGGGGGGCGTCCTCGTATTCTCAGCTATCGGCCCTTCAAGGCGCACCAGTACCACCAGTGATCAGCTCTCAATCTTAGGTCTTGCGCCATCGCGAAGCTCCGTAAGCCTTCGCCCCCCGGTCAAGCCAGCCCGACTCGCGTCCCAGTTTCCGAATGCATCTCCACCGCCTTCGGTGCCTGTCTGCAGGAACCCTCAAACTCTACGCATGGCCCACACCAGCCTTCCGAAACGCCGCAAATGGAGACGGAGTTCCTCTTTTGCTCGTACATACTTCGTGGAGGGTCTCAGGCTGGCCGCGACAATTCAAATGTGGTGTCAATGGCCTGCACGATCTTCGATGTGCAATGTCCCCTGGGAAGCACTTCGCACGGCGCCTGCGAGTCTGCGCTGCTTCGCGACGTCCTTTCCCAACTGATCGCGGCTTCATACAGGCTGCGTCCTCGCGCATGCGCGGGCTACGACGGCGTAGAGTTACTCTACATCATAGCTATAGGTCCTCGTAGGGCCGGGTTTATTCGCCATTTATCTAATCCTCGGGGTGGATGTATAGCTCATCCAAGCGCGGGCAGGTTGACGTTGACGTGCAGATCCGCAGATCGCGGTGGCTTCGAGGAGGGCTGCATCGCATCGCATGGGCGTGCAGCTGGCTCCCGGGCACAGGATTCCATTGCGGATGAACGGTTCAGCCGCGCACCTACTCCTCACGCCAATTGCCTTTAGAGTTTGTATGTTTTCATTTATTTCGGGCACGTTCGCAGGCTTTGTGAGGTGGTCGGTGCTGGATGGGAGGCCGGTGGGGCTTTGGAGGAGCAGTCTGGCCGCTAGGCGTATTTTTAAATGTGTTTTTTCGCGCAGTCTGTGGGCTATAAGGTTTCTTTCTTGAAATCTTCGTTCTTGATGCGTGATGTATGCAATATTGATTGTATGTCCACCTCCTTTGAAGCGTCTGGGACGCCATCTAGCTTTCCCTCCGTGTTGGGGCGTTGGTGCCCTCGGCGTTACATATAACGTCGACCCCCAAAACCATGCGCACATGAACATATTTTTTTTCTTCGAGTGCGTGCGCAGTTCCCGAGCGACTAGTACGTCACAGAAATTCGCCATGACACCACTGCGCACGGTTCGGGTTGCCTGGCACCCGCCAGTCTGAGGCTCGCGATGGTGCCTCGCTGTGATCCGGGCTCCGTATCACGCACGCAGGTTCGGCGAAACTGCGTCGGTCTGATGCGTATGGTGCACACCATCGCGCTGTCCTCTACGAACCGCTAGCCCAATATGTCGCTCGATTCCAGATAATAATCAGTGCAGCAGCAGCAGCAGCAGCGATAATTTTAGCTCGACATCGACGACGGGCCGCGCGCGCGGCAGTAACGACCTGATGGATTTGTTGCTGTGCGGTGCGTGCTGAAACAGAGGGGATCGTGCATGGCGGGAGCCTGGACACCGATGGCCGAGGAAAATTGTGTCCCTTTGAAAACAAATTGCACGGCGCCTGGGAGCTGGGCCTCTTCTGCCTCCCCGACGCACATGCAGCACCCGCATCAGGCAGGTAAATTGTAAAATCGATATGGGTTCGGTTGCGCTCGTTGTCAGCGCGATGCAGGCGTTTGTACGTCCCGCGACGAGCTAAGGGGCGCGTGCACATGGTTGGTCGTGCGCGGTTAGTCTGCGCACGGCGTCTCTTGACGGCATAGGCGAGCACGCAGGAATGGTGGCGCAGGATGGGCCGTGATGCGCTTTGGCCGCTTTGACGATGGATGCATGGAACACGATGGGCGCGAGGAGATCGACGCCGCCGTATGAAGCTGTCAACGCCGCAACGCCATGGGGTGCGTGCCCGAGCGGCGGGCCCAGGGCCTTGGCGGGTACATAATGTCGTCAGACGTCTGGCCGCCGGTCCGGGCTGATCATGTGTGGGTGTTTGCGAAGAGCTGGGGCGACTGCCCCCGCGCGTCGACGCGCGAAATTCTTGCGAACGTCTTGCTCGAGATATCAATTGGTGTGTGCGGTGGTGGCGTCGCGCTCACACTGGCGGTGGGCACTGGGGCTGGGCGCGTGCGCGAGGTGCTTACAGATAGGGACAAGGAACTGGTGCCGTCATTTTTTAGACAGAGAAGATGCCGTTCGGCCGCGGCACCGGTGTAACATAAGTGGGAGAAGCCGCCAGCGCGTGGCGACCATGAGGGTCGACCACCGTTCCTTTGATCCCTCCCCTGCGGGGCCGTGCCACGTGGGGAAATCGTGGCTTTTGAGTTGGTCGAGACGAACGGCGGATTGTCACGAAGAACACGACGGTCCGGTCATCGTGCGACCCCCGTCGGCAGCGCAGCAGGCCTGCTTTCGACTGCGCTGTGGATGCTGGGTCTGGCAGGCTGCACCAAAGGCAGCTTTGTTGTGGCATTGGCCACGACGGCGGGCTGCAAAGGCCCATGTAGTGTAGAGACTCGTGCAAGGGAAGGGAAGCGCAGAAGGACTGAATGGGGATAAGCGACGGTTGATCTCACGTGAAGCCCGCCGTCAGAAGGAAATGTTGGCGGGGCGCCATCCGCCTTCACACGGACCACAACATCCTGATCAGCCCCGCACAACGTCGAGCGTTCGCAAGCAGACAGCGAGGAGGTGTCCACGAGCGAAAGGTGAGGCGCGAAACCGAACCAGCGGGTGGGTGGGGCGAACTTGGGCATGACGAGCAGGCGTTGACTGACCAAAGGCGGCGGCCTGGATCGATTTTCATATTATTACATAGCAGGTCGTGGACTCGAAAGGGACTGCGCCGTTCCGCTCGGCATCGCAGACGCAGCTGGGCCCCTCGAGACACACAAACGGTCAGACTGCCCAACTGCACGACCCCCTCCTCCTCGACTGCCCGGCTTATCACACCGGTTTCCCTATCAGATCACTAGTCAACCCACTTACGCGCGACAACTCCCCCATCGCAGAATTATTTCATCTTTCTTCTCCCGTACGTCCTTCCTCCCGCGTACTCCGACCCCTCTCATCTCCTTTCTTCTCCTCTCCCACCCGCCCATGTCCCACCCCTACAATGACCCCTCCTCCTCCTATCCCCGCTCGCCTCTCATGTCCGATCGACATGTCCACAACCCACACCAACGCGCACACACTCCCCCTGCGCAATACCGGCGCATGTACCACAACAGCGCTCCCGAATATCCCGTCGTCAAAGTCGAGTCGCCCTCGTCCGACGCCGACCACCTCCCATACCACGCGCAGCAGCAGCACCCTCAGCAGTACCATCTGTCGTCCGCTCCACAACACTCCGCGACCCCTCCATTCCGCTTCGGATCCGGCAACAACAGCCCGCACCACCCTCTCCCCTCTTTCTCCTTCATGTCGCAGCCGAGCTGGAACAACACGTCCTCGTCCCCGTCGTACCCCTCGTCGTCGCACCACCCGCACTTCACACTCCCGCCGCTGCAGCACGTTAACGACCAGAATTTGAGCATGCTCAGCATGAACGACGAGTACGACGACGGAGACGAGCTGGCGGACCTGCCTCCGGGCTCGGGTATGGGCTCGAACGTCAGCTTTGACGTGATCCCTGGTGGCTCGGGCAAGGTAGACAAGGTTGTGAGGAGACGGAGCAGCAAAGGTGAGTATCTCGTCATTCCGACATCTGCGCACTACGTAGTGTAGATTATGGGCGCTTTTCTTGCACGTCGCGCGCATAGTCTGTCGTGCTCTGTGCATCACAGAGCCTTTGTGTTTTCAGTCACCCCCTTTGTCCTGCACCACTGTTACTTCTCTCTCGGCTGTGGGCCGTTCGCATCCTTTCACTTCACCACTACCCCCTTCTCATTTTTTGGCCGCGTCTCTAACGTTCTGTCTCTAGCATGCGATCAATGCCGCAAATCGAAATGCAAGTGCGAGCGGTCCAGCGAGCACGAACCCTGCAAGAGCTGTGTCATGCTCGGAACCGGTAAGCCATTCCTTTCACCCCATGCCATGCCCGCTTCTCTGCTTCGATTGCCGCGCACTGTCCGTGTCTGTGGCGTCCGGGGTGTATTTTTGCACCAGGGGGTGGGATCTCGCCCCACGGACGCTTCTGCCGCGCGCCTTCTCTCTTTCTGCTTTCCTATTCGCGACCCCGCGTCGCTGCAGCCTGCCGTCGGGCGCGGTGTCCCGAGTCCCCGTATGGGTCCGGCGTTTGTGGACGTGTCTGTTCCGACGCCAATGCTATCTAGCATCCCTCGACCAACGGCGACGCGTGGTGGATGCGGGCGTCGCGTCTGTCTGTCTGTCTCGGGTGTCGCTTCCATTGCGCCCGGCCCGCCGGGCGGGCCGCTGGATATGGCACCGACGCGCGGAGCGCCCGCTTGGGTCGAGCTCCAGCCAGCCAGCCACACCTCCTCGGAGCGCGGCCTATTGCCGCCGAGGGGGTGGTGCGCACGGCCCTCCGGTTGCGGGCTGCGCGGTGCGCGATAGTTACCAAGTGGTCGAGGGGACTCATGGCGTTTTACTCATTGCTTCGTCAGCGTGCACCTTCCTGGGCCCGTCGCGGAAACGAGGTCCGCCGAAGGGATACATCGATGCCATCGAGGCACGTCTGCATCAGACCGAAGCTCTGATTGGAATATTGTTGGCGGCGAACGATGTGAGAGCGAAGGGCATATTGGAGGATCTGTCGCAGGTGAGTTGGGTCGTGCCGTAAAGATTATATGGCATTTATCCAGTCTTGAATTGTGTGTAATATTGACCACTGACTTTGTGTGTGTCGTAGGACAAACTAGCTAGAGATATTATTGCGCGAGTGGATAACTCACCATATGGTATCAAAGGACGAAGTCGAGGGGCAGAGGCCCCAGGGTCGGGGAAGGACATAGGAAAGACCAAGGCGCAGATGCAGGCGTCAGGGACGGACGGAAAAGACGACGAGTCCCCTCCTCTACAAAGCACTCAGTAAGCTCTTTCGAGTCTCGCTGGGATCTCTCTTGTGACGCTAAGGACGCGTCTAGTCCATCCAACGAATGGCAAGACCGAGTAATTGCACAAATCAACTCGCTTGCGCTCTCTCGAAACCAGAATGCATGGACTCCTGGGGACTCCCCCGCGCCCCACCCAGCATCACAACCCACCGAGGGCGGCGAGGCGGAGGGAACACGACGCACAGCTCGCCCGACGCTCTCCATCGTCCCCCCGAACGGCAACGGCACCAGCCGGTCGCTATCGCCCACACGGAGACAACGCCGCCGCGTCGGCGAGGCCGGCAGCATGAGCGCCCACCCCTCCCTGGGCGGCAGCCGCGCCGCGCCCGGGGGCTCGCCGTCGCCGTCGCGCTCGCCGCGGTACCGCGCGTCGCTGGGCTCGCTGCGCGACTACGACTCGACGTCGCGCTCGCCGGGCGACGGCGAGCGCGAGCGCGGGACGCCGGACGCGCTCGACGATAACTCGGAGGAGGACGAGCTGGCGGGCGAGGTGGGTCAGTTGAGTTTGAACGAGGAGCGGGAGGTGCGCTATCACGGGAAGGCGAGTGGGCTTCATCTCCTCGGCGTGAAGGACCGCGTCGACGGGCGCAATGAAGGTGGCATTTGGTGAGTTCGCAATCTCAATGTGGTTCTGGTTCTGGTTCTCGAATCCTCGAATCTTCGGCACGCTCCGAGGTTGTCCGCCGAGATACAGCGCTAACTTTATGGCGCATGTTGTAGGCGGTTCCCCAAGGCACGGGTCTGGCCACCGCTGCCGAGCAACCAGTATCAGCGCAACGAGGCCAGGGAGGAAGAGGAGCTGGCGGTGACGCTGCCTCCTCTGCAGACGCAGGAGCGCCTGCTGGATCTGTACTTCACCTTCGTCCATCCCGCCCTGCCTATCGTGCACAAAAAGACATTCATGGAAGACTTCCGCAGCGGGTAAGACTCCTTCGCGTTCTTCCATAAAATCACCCCACTGATCCCGCGTTCTTTCTTGACGTATTCGCAGACATATTGCTTCTGGTGCTTCACCTAATTCGAATGCGTCAGAAGGAACGTCGCCCAGCGGCTCGTCGCCTGTCGGTCGCCGGAGGCCGTACATTCCCCCCCTTCTCCTGCTCGTGATGTTCTCCATCGCGGCGCGGTATACCACGCGCAGCGACACGGAGGTGCCCCCGCCTCCGGAAGGGGAAATGTGGCCCGCTGGCGACTCGTACCTCGACAAGGCCAAGATACTCTTGAATCGCACCTACGCGAGCTCACGGTCGAGTACGTGCCAGGCGCTGCTGCTGATGGGGTACAGAGAGATTGGCATTGGCGCAATGGCACAGGCCTGGCTGTACATCGGCATGGCCGTGCGGATGGCCCAGGATCTGGGGATCCACAAAAGCGCCGATCGATGGCAGCACGTAGGGGCTTCGCTGTTCAACCCCGTGGAGCTGCAGGAGCGGCGGCGCATCTGGTATGCCTGTGTCATCATGGACAAGTACGTCTCGTCGTACATCGGTGCGTGCTCCCGCGTTTTAGCGCCGCGCGATCGAGGTTTACTTAGGCTTTGTTGCTTTGATATTTTGATGTGATGGTGTGCATAGGCCGGCCCATCGCCATCTATGAACGCGACTTCGACGTCGATCTGCCCAGCGAGGACGAGGTGCGTGCTTGCGGTGCTTCTAGAGCGGATCGAAGCGTGGCATGACACTGATTATCGTGCGCTTGCAGCCGGAGGAGCGTGAAGATTGGCACTCGAGGCCGTCGACGGACGCTATCGGGCACGATCCGGATCACGCTGACGAGAAGCTTCCGCTCGTGAAACCGGTTGTGCTCCCTGGCCACGTTATCTCGTGCTTCAACGCGTCCGCCACGTTGTGTATGTTCCATCGGATTCCTCTAATGTCCCGCGTTCTCAATTCCTTTTCTTTTATTTGTTTTAACAGCTATAATTCTCAGTAAGATCGTGCAAGCTATTTATGCCGTCCGCTTCGGCCCTGGTCGACACGCCGAGTCGCTGCGTTTGGAGGAATTGTTAGATAAATGGTACATAGAGCTGCCTGGCCATCTCCGGTACGACCCCGCTGCCGCGAAGAAGGGCGCAACACCGCCGCCGCCGCATGTGTTGACATTACACATGCAGTATTGGTGTGTGGTGTTGCTTCTGCACCGGCCCTTGTGAGTACCCTCTTTTTCTGCCAAGAGAATGTGAATGGATGGTCTGACTTTTGTGACTAGCATGCGCTATGTGTTAGAGATGAAGACCAAGGGGTAAGTCGTTACGGCGTATATGTGTTATCATGGATACTGACCAATGTGCCACAGATCCCCTGCTCACGAGGACCCCGAGGTGCAAGCTATCTCACAGAAGAACTACGACCTTTGCGTTCAAGCAGCGAATTCCATCACGTCGATCGGTTCGTTCAGTCGGCCCTGAAGTGGGTGCATTTTGACTGATCTAATTATACATTTCTAGTGGCTACGTACCGGGAGCATTACTGTATCAAACGTGCATCGGTATTCTTATCCTTCTATATATTCACGGCTGGCATTATGCACGTCAACACCCGTAAGTGTCCTCCTCTCTACGCCATTTCCACAATCTCACCCCCGTGTCTAGTTAATGTGTTCCCCACTGACCCGCAGGCCCGCATCGGCCTCACCACGTGCATGGAGATCCTGCGCAACATGTCCATCGTCTGGCCGAGCGCAGGGCGCGCCTGGGAGCTGCTGAACGGGTCCAACGTCAACATCGCCGGCGCGAAGATGGAGATGGCGAACCTCGTGACCGGGCCTGCGCCCCGCAAGCGGAGCGCGGAGCACTTCCTCGAGGACTCGCATTTTTTCGCGGGCGCTCCACCCCCGAGCCATCGGACTTCGGTCCCCAGCCACGGGTTCCCAGTCGCGCCGAATGTCGCGCCGCCGAGCGCGGTCAGCCCGACGACGCATGGTGTCAGTGGGAACGGCAACGGCATCCCGTACTACACGTCGTACGACCGCTGGCCGGGCGATAACATGGGGAGCTACAATGGCAGCTTGTCGACGTCGGTGCTGCCGCAGCAGTACAGCACGGGCTTCGTGGAGGAGCGGGCGCGCCAGGCGCCTGCTGATCAGTCGAGCTCGCATGCGCAGCGGTACCCGCAGTACTGGAGCGACTATTCGACGCTCAACCAGTTGAGCACGCCTTATGGTGTTCCTCTGCTTCAGGATATGAGCAGTGCACCGGAGCAGCAGCAGCAGCAGCAGCATGCGCATAATCATCAACAACATCCCCCTCAGCAAATGTACCTTCCTGAGCAGTATCAGATGTATGGTACGTACTTTATGCAGTATTCGTGTCGCGGCCGTCTTGACTTAATTGTCCATGTCGTAGGCAATCTCCCGCCATCACACTCGTAAAGCTTCTGGTTTTGTACATTCCCTCAGTTCACCACATTTCGTGCATCGTGCTACATGCTCTTCGTTTCTGCGTCTATCTCCCTCTTTCGTCTTGCTTTCCATGTATCCCTCATCTAGTTTGCACGGTCCCTGCCGCTTTCGCTTTCATGTTCCTATATGTGTCGAACCACCCGTTCGTTCCTTTACAGACTAATCCCGCTCTTCCACCCCGCGCTCGGTGCCATTTCCCCCGCAGAAGCTTTTGAAATGTTGTAATCCATAGTACCCGTACCCGTACCCGCTACTCTATGTCTCCAGCCTGCTCTACTCGATAGTTCTCTTCTTACTCGGAATGGTTAATTCTTAGCTGTATCGGCGGTAATCGGTGTGGAGAGCCCAAATTACATTGCTAATGGATCATCTTCTGTCTGCGCTGGATACAGGCAGCAACACAATTGCGCATTGGCAGTCTCCTCTTATAGATACACTTGCAAAACTATAGCTAAGTCCTAACTATTCCTGCTCAACGACGCCCCTCGTCAGCCATTCCCCGTAATACTCGCATTCCTTGGCGTTGACAGGCCCGCCATCCTTGCAGAAATCGAACACGGGGCACCTCCCGCACGGCGCCTCAGACCACCCCAGCGCCACCCGCTCTTGTCGAATGGCCCGGTAGACCCAGGCGCTGCCCGTGAACGAGTCGTTGCCCATAGTCGCATCGGGCGAAGACGACCGCGCGCGCAGCTTCGAGGACTTGCTTTTTGATTTCGACCGCGAGGACGACTTGGATTTGGAGCGTTTGCGCCGCGAGGTGTCGCTGTCGCTGCCGGACTCCGACCCGGAGTCAGAGTCGGAGTCGCTGCTGCTCTCGTCGGAAGACTTCGAGCGCCGCGATTTGGATTTCTTCTTCGCCTTTGATTTCTTTTTCGAGCGCGCGTCCGAGTCCGAGTCGCTCGCGGATTCAGACCCGGACGCGTCGCTCTTGTCCACCTTGCGCTTCTTGCGCTTTTTCTTCGCCTCTGCCTCGCTCGCGCTCTCCTCCTCGTCGCTGTCATCGCGTTTGCGCTTCTTCCCCTTCGACTTGCTTTTCTTTGACCCTCTGTCGGACGCATCGGACTCGTCGTCGCTCTCCTTGCTGCGCTTGCGCTTCTTGCTCTTGCTCTTGGAGGACGACTCTTTCGCGCTCTTGCGTTTTTTGCTCTTGGATTTTCGCTTGTCGTCTTCGGACTCGGAGCCGGATTCGGAGCCGGAGACGTCGTCGGCGATCGCGTTGGAGTCCCACATTGCCGCTGCGAAGGCGGGAATCTGGTAGACACGTTAGATCATGCGGCGGAATGGTGTGGTGAAGGGAAGGAGAGCCTACCTTCTCGACGTCCCCATCGAGGATTAGGACGTTCAAGAGCATCTCGACGTGCTCCTCTGTGAGCTGCGTCTCTGTGATTTTGCTTTTGCTCAGGAAACCGGTGATTTGTTGGGCAGTTGGGTATGCGGGCGCGTCTGAGATGGAGTAGAGGGGTAAAGAGGAGGCGGGGGCGTCATCGGAATTCTTTTGTTTGGGGAAGCTCTGTCGGACGTGTATAGACTGAGATTAAGATGGTTATGAATGAAGTGGAGGCACGAACGCGGTCTTTGATGAAGCGCAGGCAAGCGCTACAGAGGAGCTTGATGAACTCTGTGTCGAGTTCGCTGTCTGTGTACCAAGGACCGCCGGTCAGCTCGACGGAAGGTTCGAGATGGGCCATCATGTAGATCTTGCGCGTTCGGTTCTATGGGTGCAGCATTTTCGCGTCGGTCAATTATGTAGCTTTGATTTCTGTGCAGATGGTTGCGCACCTTGTCTACGCCCTTCACGGCTTTGATGAGTTGCTTTTGGACTAGTGACTTCAAGCATCGGTCGATGACAGTCTGGTGAAGCTCTGTTTTGGCCTTCAGATGTTTTGTCCATATTCCTGTCAAATCCGAGTTTGATTAGATGACAGGGAATGTGCGGAGGGAATAAATGTCACCTTGGTTCGCGGCAGCCTGAATGTGTCCGAGAACCATGTTCTCCTCACCCGTGAGACCTTTCTTACTGTGTAGGAGTTTAATTTGAGAGGCTATGCACGAGGAATGTACACTCACATGTCCATCTCACCCTTCTGGACTGCACGATAGAGAAGCTTGTTCCCATCCTTCAAGAGCTTCAACATCCCCTAACGTTCCGTCCCGTTAAACTATACTACCTGCTCCGCAAACGAGTATCACTCACCGCTCCCAAGAGAAAGTTAATTGCGCTGATTCTTGCCGCTGCATCTGGTACAATTGCATCCACTTCCTTCTGGGTGATCGGCTGTGGTAAAGGCAAATGAGTACTTGAGATACATCCGGTGAAACAGCAAGACAGACCTTGCCAGCCTGGAGGGCTGCTTGATGCAGCTTCGTCTCCAGCGGATTGAGCTTTCTTGCAGCCATGATTTCAGAGAGGCGAGAGGCCGAGCTTCTGACGGGGTATACGGAGGGGGGGTAGGATACTGGCAAGAGTCAGAACCGAAATTCGCGACAGGATACTGGGTTCCAGGCATCACGTGAGGAAGGGCGCGTAGCACGTGCTCCGTCCGCGCTTGCCGAGTCTTCGTATTTCAGGCAAGAAGTTCAGGGTAAACTTCATACGATGTGCCATAAGTGTCTTTACAATGTCCAGCGCTCCATGATTATATATTTTTTGGATTGAGAATCTATTCGGACACGAAGAGGGAGGAACGGTATGAACACGTGCATTCAAGCGGGGCTCGCGCGTCAGCGTGTCTGTCGCGCTCAGCTCCGCCGTCCATAACCCTTGTCTCCTGTTTCCTGCAATCCCCCGTCCTTTTCTTTCACCAGGACCCACAGTTCCGCGAGCATCTCGCTCAACTTGTCCCCGCCTTTGCCTTACCCGAGACGTTCACTCGACACTGTCGTAATGGCTACGACGAATGGCCTCGCACACGATGATTCGCAGGAGAATCTCTCCTCCCAGTTCGAGAAAAGTGCCATGTCTGTGAGACACATAATAGATCGGTGAGAGAAGCTCTTCGAATACACCACTTTATACGTCTCGTCTGCGGCGGCATGTCTCGTCTTATGCTGAGGGTTTTCATATAGTGTCGACAAGAAATACGTCGAGCCTGGTAGAAAATCTGCTGTCCATTCATTTTCCACGTATCCTATCAGCTCGGTAAGCGCTTTATGCTATACCACACCCTACTCTAATGCTAATTTTGTGCCCTGTATAGACTTTCGTCTTTGTTTTCATCGCACTTAGTCTGGTGCCCATACTCTCATTCATGTACGTTTAGCGCGTACCCCCGGGTCGGCAGAGCTTACCGACGTTATTCCAGTGTGCTTTCTCTCTTTATCTCCGTTTCTGTACTTGTATTTGCCATTGGCATTGCTTTGACCGTAACCCTGTCTGCTGTTCTATTCATGGGTGAGTTATTCGGCTCAATTCAATGGGAATGCACGCTCACATTCCCCTAGCTGGCATCCTAATCATCTCCCTTATCGGCGTCTTCATGATGTCGATCTTCATCACGCTTTCCCTGCTTTCGACTTGGGTTGTGTACTTGTTTGTTCGCCGTCGTCAGGACGTGTACGACGGCATCCATGGATATTACAGAGAAGCGCAGGCGTTAGTCTACGGCAAAGGAAAAAGCTCAAATGGGGTCAAGACAGAAGATGCCGATGAAGATGGATTTGAGCAATCACACGATACTATAGTGCCTGACGAGGACAGTGGCGTGGATGTGAAGGATGTCAATGGAACCAAAACCTCGGATTAAGAATTGATTCAGAGGTTATATGCGTCTGGTATGATTTTCTATTCTACAAATCGGATGCGTTTTTGACTTTCATCGCGTCGTACAGCTGTTATCATAGCTGTAATACACGCCTCAGGGCCTTGGACACAGGACTTGGAGGACTTTCTGTAACATGTAGAGTACGTATACCCACGTGCCGTGTATAATTCCGACTTGGAATGTCTGGGCTTCGCAGCGATGTCTTCGCAGAACACATCGTTCCTCTCCCTCGCATCATCTTCTGCAAGTCCTTTCGCTTTATGACCGTGTCTGCTGACCGCCCGAAGATACCCCGTCACCACAATATTCGGATCCTCATCAACGAATGTAGAGCCCTCGAATTTGCCGGTACTGACGTTGCCGAGGAATAGCCTTTTGCTCGGCGCTGCCGTGGCGGACAGCGCGTTGCAGCTAGCTGGCCCTGTATGTGCGGTATATAATCGCGACTCCTTGCACGAGTATGATGAGTGTACTTCCGGCATCATGAAGTCCGTCACAGCTTTGATCTCTACAGTGTTCTTCGCGAGCACTGTGCTCGCTCAGTCGACCGCCCCCCAGTACGGCCAGGTTCGTCCTTGCGCAGTCGGATTAGAGTGCATACACAGACCATTGTTCATTCTCTACTAACAGTGCGGTGGCACCGGTTGGACCGGCGCGACGACTTGCCCATCCGGCTGGACATGCACAGTCTCAAACCCCTACTACTCGCAATGTCTCCCAGGCGGGAATGGAGGATCGCCTCCGCCAACATCTACGGTCTCCAACGGAGGTGGAGGCACGTCTACCACTAGCACCACCGCCGCCAGTGGCACCACGACCCTCCAAGCCGGTTACTCCTTCATCCGCGCAGTAGTACGTGCATCTGTTCCTCTCCTTCTCTTATCCCCAGGGCTCAACCCAACCCACCTGCAGGAGGACCCGAACTTCCACAAGTACCTCCAAAGCGAAGTCCTGAACACCGCCTCGGACGCCGTGCTCGGCTCGCCCGCAACCGCCGCGCAGTTCCAGATCACGAACGGGCAGCTCATCCAGAACGCGAACGGCACGACGCCGCTGTACGCGACCGTCGAGCCGCGCGCGAACAGCACCGTCACGAAGCTCAAGATGTCCTGGTCCGCGGAGCCCGACTCGGGTGACGGCGCGGGCACGTTCATGTGGAGCGGCGATACCGTCGAGTGGAGCATCCCGACGATTGACCGGCCGCAGTTGAATGTGCGTGTTTTCCTTTCTTTTGATTTTTGTTGTCGTGGGGTTGGGCTGATGTGCAGTTGGGTTGGGTTAGGCGTGGTTGGTCTGCCCCGATGCCGCGGGCAACTTGGACGTGTACATCAATTTGGGCGCGTACGACTACATGACGCCGGCGGGATGTGCGGATGAGACGATCCATGCGTACACGGGTGCCACTGCGACTCCTTGATGGGCCCTGCTCTGTACTTGCAGTGGGTAGAATCGGCAAAATGATATGATGTCGCGTACGAGGGGCTTGGCTAACGATAGCAATGGTATATTGCAAGGGTATTATGGTGGTACAGAAAGTATAAGGATGCATATAGATGTGAAGGTCGTTGTCAACGCAAGCAGTCCGAATCCACGATGGCTGATACTGTTACAATATCCAATCCATAGCATGATCCAAGTGCAAGGCATAGATTCATCAAACCTCCGTCTCCACGTCCGGCTGCCTCCCCTCCATCTTGAACTTATCTTTGACAGAATGCGCCGCATCATGCATGCTGTCCCGCACCCACACCGCCGTCCGCGCGCCCTTCATCTGCATGATCCCGCGGTGGTCCGCATGCAGCTCCTTCTCCTTCTCCTTCCACTCCTTGAACTTCTTCATCGGGCCCCTGTGCTTCTTTCTGCCGTTAGACCCGTCGTGCTGCTGTGCATCGACATCGTTTTCAGAATCGGCGTCCGCTTCCACGTCTTCGCTGGCGTCATCGTCGCTGAGAGAATCGACTTCGGCAGAGTCGTGTGGGACTGTCGTATTGTCCACCCGTCCATCCTGTCCAGATATTGGCGAGCCTGTATCCCGGCGCACCGACCCCGGGGCTGGCGAGTTATCTGCGCCCTGAGAGCTGCCGCGCTCGTCTTCACCGTGGCCTGTAGTTGCGGTGGTTGAATTCTCCCTCACAAAATTGTTAGGGCCATCTGCGGACAGATGCGTCCCGCTTTGACCATCGTTACCACGCGCGGCGTCTTCTGTATTCCCGTTTGCACCGTGCGGCGAGCTATGCTCCCCGTCCCGCTGCTGCGCTTGCGCCTCCTGTTCACTCCCCTTCCCCGACGCCGCACCATGCGTCGCCGATTCCGAGCCCGACTGCACCTCCCCCACATCCTCCCTCCCGCCCTCCCTTGCCTCCCGCTCGACCTCCTCCCACCGCCCCCTCCCGCCCTCTCTCCACATCACATCCCGATGCGCATCCCCAATCCCAGGCACAAACTCCACCTCCACCGTCACCGTGCCGATCCTCTTAAGCCCCACCTCTCCCTCTCCCTTTTCCGAATCCCCGCCCGCCCACGCGCTCAAATCCCCATCCAGCGGCACATAGTTCTGCTTCAGCCGCGCGAACGCCGCGTCCTCGCCCGAGCTGAACAGCGCGACGCCGACCGCCGCGCGCACCCCGTCCACCAGATCGCGCAGCCACAGCGCCGCCATCGCGTGCACGCCGCTCGCGCGGAACGAGAGCAGCAGCGCCGCGCCGTAGCGCTGCATGACCGGCAGCTCCACGCCTTCGCGCTCCCAGACGATCTGCCCGCCGTCCACCGCGCTCCGAGTCGGCCGGCGCGCGACCTTCGCCTCCGCGCCGCCCGTGCTCAGCTTCAGCCGCGCGTCGCACTTCGCCAGGTCCGCCTCCGCCTCCGCGTGGCCGTCGGCGTGTATGTGGTGCACACGCACAGTGCCGATGTCGAACCCGAGCAGTTGCGGGGGGAGCTGGGCGGAGACCGGCCGGAAGAGCAGCGAGATGCGGATGCGGCCGTGTCCGATGCCGTGCTCGAGGTGGTACACGCGGGTTAGTTGTGAGGCGTTGACGAGTAGGTCTGAGAGCTAGTTGTTGGTGTTAGGTAAGGATTGGTATGGGAGAGGGGAATGTTGGGAATGGGAGGGGGAGAAGGCTTACCTTGAGGTGCACGACGCCGAGCACGGCGTCGTTCTCGCGCATGCGCGAGTCCTTGACGGCGACGCTGACGTGCGCGGCGCGCCAGTCGCGCACGAAGCGCTCCGTGCCCGCGTTGAAGATGGGCGAGCTGGTGATGGGCTTGACGCGGGTTTCGTAGACCTGCGTGCGGCATACCCGTCGTTAGCACGTCCCAAGCTGCCGCAGCTACCACCATACGCACCATTTCGTCGTTCAGCGATCTAAAGGCGGAAATGTATGATGAGTATCGTGCGGAGGATGATAGGAGCGAATGACCACAACGACGCACATCGTGCAATAGCTCGACGGCATCCCCTCGCCCTCCTCCATCTCGCCCTCCTCGTCCTGGCCCTTCTCGCCCTCCTCCCCGCCCGCCAGCTTCGTCTTCACCTCGTGCGCCAGGCCCCTATGCCCCTCCGCGCCCCTGCGCCCGCCCCTCCCGACGCCCAGCTCCCGGATCTCGTGCACCTGCACGCCCACGAGCCCGCTCACCCACACGTCGTCGGGCGGGCACACGAGCACCGCGCGCTCGAGGCCGTTCAGCGTCGTGCGCATCGCGCCGTCCTGCTCGGTCGATGCGCCGTCCAGCTGGATGTCGTCGGGCACGCCCGGGTCGCGCCCGTCGGTGCGCAGGGCGGTGTTCGGGAAGCGCTTGGAGAAGTAGCCGACGGTGTACTCGAGCGTGCCGAGGGCGTGCGAGGAGGAGGAGGGCGTGCTGAGGGGCGTGATGTGCCGCTTGGCGGTGTTTTTGGAGCGCAGGAGGGAGGTGATGTCGACCTCGCAGGAGCCCATCATGTCGTCCTAGGGTTCCAATTGTTTCGGTGAATATGGTGGGAGGTGAGCAGAGGTTCCACTCACTGCGCTGCTGCGGTCCGAGTCCCACACCTGCAGGCTCAGCTGCTCCTTGAGCTTCACGACGTTCACGTCGACGGGCAGGACGGCGGTCTCCTCGAAGTTGGGATTCAGCTCGTTCTTGATGATGCGCGTCGAAAAGAGCGGCTTGCCCAGGCGCGAGTAGGTGAGCGTCACGTAGGGGTCTGCTGTGACGGCAGGTGCCATGGGTGGAGTGGACGATGAATGATTTAGCAGGGCGGGTGGGTCGAGGAAGTGGTTGTACTGACCAGAAGAGCCGGTTGTGTCCATCTTTTTGATGCCGGTCGCGCGGTGGATGTGGACGACGATGACGCCTACTGCCTGAGTGTCTGTCTCATGAACAGCGATGAGCATTCGAACCATGCGTAATTGGAGGTGCGACACCTACCCTTGCTGACATCTCCACCGCCAATCATCCTCTGCATGTCCAGAATGAGACTCTTCGGCGCGACATACTCCGCGGCAGCGGTGTCTAGAGACGAGGATATGAAGCCGGAGATGAAGGGCAGGTTCATCACGTTCGGCAGGGCATGGGACAGCGCGGTGACGGAGATGGACATCCGGGGCAGCCCCATGAGGGTGAACATGGTCGTTTTGACACTGGGAGCACTTTGCTGGTGAGTGGCATGCGCATATGTGCAGGTGGATTCTTACAATGGGGGATCGGGGATCATTTGGAGACGCAAGCGTGCGGTTCCAACGACACCGCGCAGCTCCGCCCAGACAGCTGACAATACTGGCATGAGCTCTGGAGATTAGAGGTAAATAGCGTGTACTTACGGACTTTGAAGCCCCATACTCCCTTCAAGCCCAAGAAGAAATCGATCAAGAGACTACGCAGATATCAATACATATCTCAAACACGGGAGGATAAACCTTACTGCGCATTGTGAGCCTTACTCTCCGCGCTCTGTCCACTGGGCAGCGCATTGTACGCGAAGGAAACTTCCAGGTTGACGTGATCGCCGCCGAGTTGGTCGCGGACTTCATCGTCGAGCATGTCAAGGGCATCTTCAGTCTCGACATCCGGAAGCGCCCTGACGGAAGTGATGCGCATGGGGTTGGAGCCCAGTCCCAGATCCGAGACGCGCACAGAGTGCTACGACAACAACACAATGAGGTGATATTTTGCCACTGGCAACCAGTGACTTACGACGAAAGAAGGGACAGAGCCCTGCATGATGTCCTCGAGCATGTCTACCAGAGACGCAAACAGCGCGGGGTCCATGATCGGCCATATGCTGGCCACCAGCGCGTTCGCCCATTCGGCACTCTCGCGCAGGCGTTCGTCCGCGCCGATCTTGCCGTCCCCGTCGACGTCCGAGCCTGCGCGTTCGCCGCGGATGCGCTCGGAGTGCCACGCGCGGGCGGAGGCGGAGGAGAGCGCGGTGTCGCGAAGGCGGTTGAGAAGGAATGCGGTGGTGAGGCCTGCGGGGATGAAGGCTAGGGCGGAACGAATTATTGTGCTGAAGACGCTACGACGGAGGAAAGGGAGAGGAAGAAATAGTATCAAGGAGGCGAGGGCATAGGTAACAGCGAGGATACGAATTGATTGGAGCCCGGCACTCAAGACTGCGTCTCGGTGTGCATCCCAGTCTGTCCAACCAAGGGTCAGCTAGTAAGCATGACGCCGAGTAGAATGGGCGAACCAGGCTCAGGAAGCTCCAGTTTGAGCACATTCATGCCTTTCTCGCTTTCCGTGACCTCACTCGGTGCGTTTCTGATCTGCACGTCCTCGCCCGTCGTGGGGTCACGCACGCGCACGCGGCGGCCCTTCTCCATCTGCCCGGCACGTTTCTCCGTCTGCTCCTCATCCTGCTCTTCGTCCTGTTGGGACGACTGCGTCTGGGACTGGAGCTGCTGCGCCTTTGCTTCCGTTGCCTTCTGTGGTGTAACCAGAGACTTGAGATTGGTGGTTACCTTTGGGATTGGGTTCTTGCCAGAGTAGGGCTCGGAGAATTTGTGCGCCATGGTGGGCTAGTGTGGCCAGCGTTGTTGATGAGGACGCTGGAAAGAGATGGTTTATACGAGGGAGAAAGATGCAAGTACCTAGAGAACGTCATTCGGAAGGCGGGTATTTATACGAGCTGGAGTGTGGTTGCGAGGAGTTGCTCCAGCTCGTGCAAGGCTCCATGACGTCTCTTTACAGCTCGGGTTAGGGTTCATTACACGGCGCTTAAATATTGGTTGAACAAGACAAAGCGACATAGAGAACGTGCAGCGTGCGGTAAACAGCTTCCTGCAAGAGATAGATATGCGGGGGACGCTACACGGCGTGCGAGAGTCTCGTGGGGAGCTGATACAGGTCCAATGCAGATATCGCCGCGCCGGAGTTGAAACCATATCACGGCACTGAAACATGCGAGGGGGCGAGACTAGCTGCAAACGTAAGGCGTTGCATACTGATGATAAAGACAAAACACACCCGTGTTTGCATTCGTTCACCTCGTTGATGGCCGCCCCTAAGACACTGGTAAGAATGTTGTCTGAAATGCTCACAGAACATGCGTCTTGCGCATTGTAAACAATGGTCGACCCTGATGCCTAGTAGCGGAGCACCCCAAACGTAGTACACGTACGCGAGGTTGCTTGAGAAGCAACGAGGGCAGCTGCGAGAAACGGATGGGGCTGCGCCTTGCGGCGGTGATGGAGTGGAGTGATGAGCGACGAGCGCAACAAGCTGGTCCTCGAGGCGCGAGAGTGAGCCTGTTCCGTCGACTTCTAGACCAGAAACGGGCGTCAAGGCGCATTTTGCAGCGAAGGGCCCATTTGAGGGGCAGATGATGACGAAAGAGGCGCGCATCGATGGCGTTTATTAAATAGAGCGGCATTATGCTAACTGGGCGGCTGCGCTCTGCCTCAAGTCTCCTCGTCCATCCCTCCATCCCGCTCGTCTCCTACCATCATGGCCTCCATCGCAGACGTCCCCACCCCCTTCGCCCACCTGAATCTCCCCTCTCCCGAGGAGTACCGCAAGCGCAAGGTCGCCCTCATCTCCGGTAAGCCCTCGTTGCCATACCATCTCCCCCTCGGTGCCCGGGCCCCAGTTGCTCACCAGATCTCGTCTATGCTGCCAGGAATCACCGGCCAAGATGGCTCCTACTTGTAAGTCGCGTCATCGCTGTCGCCGATGGTCGTGTGCGCGCCTATACTGAGCGCGCGTCGGCCTGCAGGACAGAGCTCTTGCTCGAGAAGGGCTACGAAGTGCACGGCATCATCCGCCGATCCTCTAGCTTCAACACTGGCCGTCTCCACCACCTCTACATGGACCAGCATGAACGTGCGTTTTTACCATCCGCCCACACCGCTCGTCCCTTGACCCCTCTCGTTACACGCCCGTGCGCCATGCAGGGCCAAACAACCTGAAAACGCACTACGGCGACCTGTCCGACAGCACGAACCTCGTCTACATCCTCGCGCAGGTGCAGCCGACCGAGATCTACAACCTCGGCGCGCAGTCGCACGTCAAGGTCTCGTTCGAGATGGCCGAGTACACCGGCGACGTCGACGGGCTCGGCACGCTGCGCCTGCTCGACGCGGTGCGCACCTGCGGGCTCGAGAAGCACGTGCGCTTCTACCAGGCGTCGACGTCCGAGCTGTACGGGCTCGTGCAGTCCGTGCCGCAGGACGAGAAGACGCCGTTCTACCCGCGCAGCCCCTATGGCGTCGCGAAGCTCTACGCGTTCTGGATCACCAAGAACTACAGGGAGGCGTACGGCATGTACGCCTGCAACGGCATCCTCTTCAACCACGAGAGCCCCCGCCGCGGCCGCACGTTCGTCACCCGCAAGATCACGCGCGCCGCGGCGGACATCAGCATCGGCAAGCAGGCGTGCTTGTACCTCGGCAACCTCGACGCGAAGCGCGATTGGGGACATGGTGCGTCCGCGTCTGCGTCTGTCTTGTGTCGTGGGTGATCCCTCTAGAGGCGCGTGCTCACCCCTGCATTCCTGTCGTAGCGCGCGATTACGTGGAGGGCATGTGGCGCATGCTGCAGCAGCCCGCGCCGGAGGACTTTGTGCTCGCGACGGGCGAGACGCACCCCGTGCGCGAGTTCGTCGAGAAGGCGTTTGCGGTGCTTGGCATCTCCATCCGGTAAGCGTCGCGCCCTGGCCGTCTCACTCCCCGTGCCCCCTCTGACGCCGGGGACTACGCCTAGGTGGGAAGGCAGCGGCACGCAGGAGGTCGGCATCAACACGAAGGACGGCAAGGTTGTCGTTAAGGTGGACCCGCAGTACTTCCGTCCTGCAGAAGTCGAGTGCGTGCCCTTCTGTTTGTTCTTCGTTTTGGGTGTCGTGGGCTCATTGCGAGTGCTTGCTTGACGCGTGCAGGCTGCTCCTCGGCAACCCCGCCAAGGCGGAGCGCGAGCTCGGCTGGAAGCGCCAGGTGGACTTTGACACCCTCGTCCGCGAGATGGTCGAGGCCGACCTCAAGGCGACCCGGAGTCTCGTGGAGGACCAAAACTAATTGTATATTATCTCCGGATCCGTGATGCGTTTCGCGTGCCGCGGCGATTGCGACTGCAGGGACAGTGGTCAGCGGTGGGGGAACGCTATCTCTTGTGAAGTGGAAGGACGCGAAAATGACCCCTAGATGTAGTAGCTAGATATCAACGGCGGACTGTCGGACAGTATAATGGTACAGGTAATTCAGGAAATAGCTGTTGTGTGTCGTACGCGTCCGGGTCGCTATAGGAAGAGCGAGAGCAGGACATGCAAGGACAGTCGTTATTGTCGGAAATTGCGATGGACGACAAAGCCGGATTCCAGCCCGTCTGCGAGGTCTGCGGCCGACACGGAAGCGCTTATAGCCCCTTCCTCATCCTTTCTCCCCCCGCGCGGATTCTACCCTAGTTTCTTCCGAAATTTGGACCGTTAGCGATTGCAACGCACGCGGCGTCCTGTCTGCTGCGATATGGGGGCCTTGAGGCGTCCAGCGAACGTGCGGGAAAACATCCGCGGAGGATTCGTCGTACTCGGGTGTGCCGATAATCGGCGGGCGGCAGCGGTTTCTTTGGAGGGCGATCAGTATGAAGACGATTCCCTGTGTTTGGCACACGAAGCGTGTGTGTTTATAAGTGGCCTTTATTGTAGTCGGATAGGGCATGAACATACGACGAGGGGCTGGACGATATCCCGCGCGGGGTATTGGCCATTGGAGTCCATCGAGTAGGCTACGAGCACGCTGAGGACTGCTAAGGTGTAGATGGCACCGGTCTCGATGACGGCGACGACGACGGGCCAGAGCGGGCTGTTTGAGGTGGTCGGGAAGTCGCTGGTGACGTAGATGCGCCATAGGATGGCACCCGTGCACAGGATGTTGATAGCCATGGTCAATGAGAAGAACGTCGTGATCCAGCGGTCGGCGACGTCGAAGTTCGTTTCGCCTGGTTTCGCTTGGGAAAATACGTAACATACGTAGTAGCCGATACCTAATCCGTGGCGTGGTTCAGTGACAAGTACCGAGTGCCATTGAGTGCGGACAACACCAATACTCACCACTGTTGAATAATAGAATGGTCCCTGGGAGCCTGATACTCAGCAGATGTCTATCAAACACCACGTAGCACCTCCAAATCTGTGGCCGATTCATTAGTGACTTGACGTATCCTCACGACGAATCGAGATATACTATAACACTATCGCCGAATAACGTTTGTGTCACATACAGTGCAGTCTTTGTAACAACCAGCGGGTCTCCAAGTGCACTGTAGTAGGCCGAAGCCCCTTGTGGTGCATATACCAGGGCATTGAGGGCGCGGAAGACGTCGATGAGAATGTTCTGTGGTTCGAAAAAGGGATATTTGGCCGAGACGTTCTATGAACAGCACTGAAGGTCGACTTACGGCAGTGGACAGGGCGAGCAAGACGCTTGCAACAGAGATCATGACGATCTTCGTTGATGTCCTTTTCGTGTGCATGGACAGTAACAAGTCGCAGTATAGGGTTACAAGTATCCCTGCGGGAAGTTGTTTATAAGGAGTCCAATCTCGTCAGAGACGTGAATGCGTACCGTAGAGAAATGTCTCCAGAAACAAGGCCATACCCTCAGCCTCGACCAGGGAAATGCCCATTTGAGAGCGTGAATGTGAATGGTATATGAAAACCGCAACACGAGTAGTGACTGACGACATCTTATATCTCCAAGTGAAAGATCGTGGCGCTGTTTCTTGATATACTGGTGACTACCGAAGGAGAGCTCCGAGCTACTTTCGTAGCGTGAAACATGTTGGAATTTCAAGCTGCGGCACGATGGCCCCATGCAGATCTTTGGTGAGTATCAGGAGCCCTCGAATTGACGTGAAATGGGACAGATGCTGGTGGGGTTAAAGCCAACATTCGGGCAAGTCATACCGAGTATTTCGATGTTGATACTCGTCGGTCCAAAAGGTAAACAACAGGTACAACTATGGTCTTCATATCTGAATAAGTCAACCACATAAAGAAGAGGCAGTGCGCCTTCCGCATGAGATCCACGAAGATGCTCTGCGTCTTTGCTGTACGTAATCAGATTGTTGTTCAGGTCTGTTTTGAACACGTCCGGTGGAGTGAAGCGGAATTTTGTTTGCTTTATGCGGACATTGACTAGACGAGGATCCGAGGAGCCATGCTGCCGCTGCTGGTGCGAAGCCTGTGCCAAGCTGGTGAGCTTCGTTGATGTGACTGGGAAAATTTGTGAGAAAGAAGCCTACGGTGCACAATTAATTGGATACGTACGATCTCTTTCAACGACAGTCTCAAGCTGCTTCATAGGACGTCTGAACCTGAGAACATGATCGTATGAACTTAACGGTGGGATTCTTCCTGCTCGTAGATATCAGACGTTACAATAGCCTCAGTACTGGATAAATCCTGTGCACTGAGCATAACGAGCAAGCTAGTATGGCGCCTTGCATGGTAAGACTCGCTGTTATTGATCCTCGCCATGAAATTGCGGAACCCTTACGGCTGCCTACTTCAGGTTGTAAGCCTTCGAGATAGAGCCCGGTGTTGCTTCACCCCAGAGCTACATGACATAGCAAGACACAGCACAAGCTCCTCCCGCTGGTGTCGAGGTGGAGAGATTCAATGATTAAAACGGACGAATTTTACGGACATTTGTAGTGCACGTGCTCAATTTGTTGCCTAATTGGCTTTTTGTCCTATAACCATTCTATAACCGACCAACACTATTCGGACGAATTGAGAGCTGCTTGGGACGGCCTCGAGGTTCAGAGGCTGATTACTATCTACCTCCTCCATTCTTCCACCACTGCACCCTTCGCTTTCCGACCCCAGCTTTACCCGACCATCCACGAACGATCTCGCCTAACATGTCCAGCTCAAATGATGTTATCTTAGTCACCGGTGGTACTGGCCTCGTAGGACGTGCCATCCAGCATATCATTGAGACCGAACCGGCGGGCTCGAGATTTGGGAAGCGTCCTGGGGAGACATGGGTCTTTGCCAGCTCGAAGGAGGCTGACCTGAGGTGAGAAACCCGAGTCTCAATTTACACCTGCCTTGCTTTACTTCGCGCCACACGTCCTTACTACACGGCGAGAGACCCCTTTATGAAAAGCGCGTTTTTGCATTCGATGCTGATGTGTGTGTTTTTGAAGAGATCCTGAGCAGACGAAGAAGCTATTCGCCAAGTACAAGCCTACGCATGTCATCCATCTGGGCGCACTAGGTGAGCATAACCGATCGCGCAGTTGTACCGCAACCCACACAACTTTGTACCGCAGTCGGCGGCCTGTTCAAGAACATGAAATATAAGGTGCGCTCCCATTGCTTCGGTTCTACCTCGTATCCTTGTATTGACGATTTCACGATCATCTGGCCACCAGCTTACCTTCCTTCGCGAGAATACCCTCATCAACGACAACGTTCTCCACACCTCCTACGAAACCAAGGTGGCGAAGGTCATCTCATGCCTCTCGACCTGTGTCTTCCCCGACAAGGTCACATACCCCCTCGACGAGACCAAAATCCACCTCGGGCCGCCTCACGAGAGCAACTTTGGCTATGCGCACGCCAAGCGTATGGTGGATGTGGCTAACCAGTGCGTTTCTCATTTCGTGCGGGTATCGGGCGGCGGTTTAAGCGTCCTGGCAGCGCATACAAGGAGGAGTTCGGCTGCAACTTCACCTCTGCTATCCCGACGAACGTGTTTGGGCCTCACGACAACTTGTAAGCCCTCGCCGTTTCAGGTGCAGGTGGTTTGTCATCTTAACTTGCCTGGGACAGTGACTTGGAAGACTCGCACGTCATTCCTGGGTTGATCCACAAGTGCTATCTCGCAAAGAGTACGTATAGGGCCTTTCACGGGGTGCGACCGCCGACTGATTCGACGCAGAGAATGGCACACCTTTCGTTGTCTCTGGTACTGGCAAGCCTCTGAGGCAATTCATCTACTCGCAGGATCTCGCCAAGCTCTTCATCTGGCAGCTCCGCGAGTACGATGACGTAGAGCCTGTAATTCTGTCTGGTACGTCATACGCAGAATTAGTGGTCGCCGCAGGATGTTGAAGTTTTTGCAGTCGGTGAGAACGAAGAGGTCAGCATCCAGGCTGTCGCAGATGCCATCGTCAAAGCAGTCGGTTTCGAAGGCCAATACAGCGTACGTTCACCCGCCAGCCACTTTCCCCTTTACTTTCTGACATTTGCTATGTGTCGTCCAGTTCGACACTACCCGTGCTGACGGCCAATTCCGCAAGCCGGCGTCGAACGCAAAGCTCCTCTCTCTGATCGGAGACTTCCAGTTCACGCCGTTCGAGACGGCGCTGCACGACACCGTGCAGTGGTTCCTCGCCAACTACGAGAAGGCCAGAACCGGCATCAAGAAGTCGGCATGAAGGACCACGGGAGGATGAGGATCTTCGCAGTCTCGAGACGGAGGCTCCTGTGTATGGTATGGACAGTGTGCGATGTGCGTTCCTCGTGATTACAGATACCACTTTACGGGGAGCGGACTGAGTAGTAGAAGTTTATGGCCTCGTTGATGTACTAAACTCTCATAGAATGTCGAGCAGCACGGCAATCAATTGTTTCATTTCTAGCTATTCGTGGTACTCGCCACTAGCCAACTACTACTAACCGCTCACTCGCCATGCATAGATCTCAATCCCTGCTCCAGCGCTTCGTGACATCATGTCAGTGTTCAACGTTCAACTACTTATGAGTGAGTATATATGACACTAACCTGGGACGATGACAGGGGTATTGTTAGACTTTGCGCACAGGTGCCCTGCTTCACAGGCCTGATGCAGGTAAATCTCCGTTGACTGGTTCTGTTGGCAATGGTTCCAATGCCGGCAGCACGCTGAGACAAGTCATGGAAGACAGACGAGGAAATAGTTTAGCTTAAGTCAGAACTTCTGGGGCAGATGTTCATGGAATGGATGGCCACCTGGCGGGAGCAGCGAGCGCGCTGGATAACAGGGCGACGAGCAAAGTCAGTTTGACGAGCATGTCTCTCGGAGACGAGGTGAAGATTGTGGTGAGTAGTCGAAGTATGTGTGTCAGATGAATGTCCACCAGGCAGTGGGGCTGAAGACTTGTGTATGGTATAGGTGGGTGAGCTCAGCTGGGTAAAGCAAGAGGTACGTGAACAGGATCTTATAGAGTATTCGGTAACCAGGCGGGGTCCTCGGTCACAGAAATAGGAGGACTTCCATATTCTCGTAGCTGGAGGTATGGGAACCGCTCACGGGAAGAATGGTAGCCTGGGATCCGTCGTACATAGTTTGCAATGACTCGGACATGCCGGGACGAGGGGATGTTGAAAGTAGCATGAGCTTGAATAGACGGCCCGTTTCTTGGGCAATACATTGGTAACGCAGATGTACCATCCTAGTGGAACGTTGGCTGAGGACGATCAGCACTCTCTGTCGACTCGTGCCACACAGATTTCAGCAATGCAGGGATACCTACATACTACGCCGACCTCGCGTGCGAGCGCGGCCGGTGCCACCTGCACAAGCTTCTGCAGGGCTACTCGGGCGCCGGGGTCACGTCGGCGAGTGGCTCGAACGTGCAGTATTGAAGATAGCTCTGTTGTCAATGTAGCAGATAGTAGTAAGCACTCTGGCTCTGGCGTGACTGCCGACCATAAAAATATGCAGTGAGATGCTCGTAGTATGTATGGATGTCACGACCTCGTGAGCTAGAAAGTAAGCAATGGAAAATATGATGAGCCTCCCATGAAAATGCGTGAATGAGATCCTAGGGCGAGATATAGAGTCCGTGAATAGTCGTGAGATGTAAAGGCTTTCGCAATCAGGATTTTGACTCCCCAGCTGGGCTAGACGCGTCCAAGATAACCCGGCCTGACGTCGAGCGGACCGAACCAGTCGACTTCTTGGAAACTTGACGGGGTACAAACAGAGATGCAGGCGGCTTGCTTGCCACGACACGCGGTTTGCCAGAATTTGAATCAGCGCTGGCGCGCTCCGTCGCGGAAGCAGACCCAGAGTTGCTCATAGCAGATGCGTATCCGCTGTCCGGGACGTCAGCGCTTTGTGAGCCCGAACTAGAGCACGGACTACTGGAACGTTCTTGTGTCGTAAAAGTAGGTAGGTTGTGCGGGAGATTCGTGGAATTTGATAGGACAGCGGATTCCTTTTTCTGTGTCGTATCCTCCGTTGCTCCTATTGGTCGCCATTTGCCCGACGAGGCGTGCCGCTGAGTTGGCGGATGTTCGTATTTGCCGCTGTCATTCGATGAGGATGCAGCCGGGCTGGAATTTTGTGAGCCCTTCTCGCTAGGAGCCTCCGCCTTGGAAGATGGTGGTGAAGTACAGGCATCGCGGTCAGATTTGCCGTTTTCCGAATCCTCCTGTGGTAAACCGCGGTCAAATATATCGTCGAGCGCCAGCTTCTTCTGAGCCTTTCCACTTGCAGCTTCCGCCAAGCCTAACGACTGTAGTTGGCCAACCAAGTCTGCAACATCGTCTTTTTTGGCATCTTTGAGGCGGAGCTTAGTAGGTCCCGCTGGGATTTGGACTCTCCGCGGCAATGAACCCAAAGCACTAGATGATGGAGGCGTTGGAGCATCTTTCTTCTGTGCGCGATCCTCGGCAGCATCGCCTGACGGGTCTGCAATGCTGACGGCCTGCAACCCATCGACAAGTGCAGAGATGGGGTCGTGCATCGCCGAACAGGGCGCGGGGACAGCAGCGTTCTGGCCCCCCTCAGCCAAAGGCGAAGGAGGCATGACTGGTCGGTACCTGGAGTTCAGCATCAATGGATTAGCGTCACCTGCACCACAATCTGCCAAAAAGAAAAGATACTGGCCAGGGATCTTGAACTGCAATGTCGTGCGCACGCAGGACGAGCGAGTGCAGCAGGAGCATCCCGAATTCGGTGGCGGCGGCGGGGTCGGCGCGGTAGTACATTCCGATTGCGGCTTTGAGGGAGGAGGCGAGTACGGTGCGGGAGCACGCTGTGCTTGGTTTGTTGCGGAATGGAATCTTGGGTTCGTCGTTCGGTGTGGCAGACGTAGACGAGCTCGTTTGCTTGTCAGGGTTCTTGTGGAAGAATATAAGGGGGGATAGATCCATTGCGGACGCGATGTCTGCCATCGTCACATCGTTGACGATGACGGCCGTAATGGCCTACCCATTCATTAACTCACATTGCATACATGACATGACTGCATTGACTTACCGTGGCTAAATGAGGGGCCTTCGCAGTCGCCTGGTGATACCTCGGCCACAACCTCATAAACGTCTTGCAGATCCACATACACACCAAATGCGCAGCGACCTCGATCTCGTCGCAATGCGGCTCCTGCAGCATACCCTCCTGCGAGAACACAAAGCCCGTATCCGCCGGCAACGCGCTCCTCAGCGCACGGCCCTTCTCCGCGAGGAAGTCACCCTTAAAGCCCAGATAATCCAGAAACTTCGATTGCAAGTGCGCTTTGACCTCGCCCCCGCTGTTGACATGCCACGACTCGATGCCGCGCGGCAAGTCGCGGTACCAGAAATCACGCGTTGCGACTTTCACGATGGGCTCGAAGAGCGCGCGGAGCCAGCGGAAGAGCTTCTTCCAGCCGTGTTGGAGGTACACTGCACCGGCGTATGCCTCGAAGAGATCAGCGAGGACCTTGGGCGGGGAGTCTGTCGAGAGTGGGTTCCATTTATCCAGCTCGGCGCGGTCGGGGGCGTCGAGCGCGGCGTGTTCGTGGAGGTGAAGGTGAAATGACAGGCGTCCGAAGGTATCGTTGTTACAGATCACGCGTCGGACGGCCTGCCGGGGACTCAGATAGATTGCAAACAGAAGAAAGCGTGTAGACGTACCATGTGGTGGTCCTTGTTCACCCTCACAGCGTCTACAAGGAGCGCCGTCGCGAGATTGACGCACCTGTCGCCGAGGAACTCCAGTAGATCATTATTATTCGGCGCGTGTCGCCGCGAGTTGCGAGTGCGAAGCAGCAGCGGTTCGGGCAGGGAGGGAATGTCGCTCAGTTTCGGCCGGTTCTTCACCAGGTTGAGGAAGTCCTGAAGGCACGTCAGGGATCGCGAGTCCGCTGGCGAGCGCGGCATAGTCGTTGCTGTTGAGAAATGATGATAGTAATGTTGAAGAAGAAGCTGGATGGACAGACACAGATAGCGGAGCTAAATAACGTGCGTACTGTTAGCGGTGCATGAGGTTGAAGTTGAATTGCGCCGAAGCCGGCGGCAGACAATAGCCAACGCGTGCTGAGCGCCGGATTCCCCGGAATCGCGCCAGCAGCGCGTCCACAATCAATCCACATCAACTCCGTCACATGACCGACGCGTCGTGATCACGAGATGGCGCATGCAATTTCTCTACTTTTAATATTAGTTTTCTGAGGGCACCGGCCTCTTTGAGTATCTGGTAGTTCTGGTAGTTTTGAGAGGCGTCATGGATCGAGCGGTTTGCAGCATGTACAATTTAGATGGTGAGAGCAAGTAAGGAGCAATTTGAATAATGACGCGGCCAAAGCCGAGTGCGCGTCGTCGCGTCCACCTTACAGCTTCCTCCCAACACGTCGATGTCGACGAAAGTTATACATGTCTCTACGCAACTGTCCATAGACGGTGACCGCTCGAATCTTGCTTCGGACAATTGGGTTTGGAAGCGCTGTCTTACATTTCCGGTGAACGCCCTCATTGCACTCAAATTCTCTAACAGACCGTACAAATGGATTCGTTACGCCGCCGCGGGCGTCGTCCTCAGAGCAGAAGGCACACTCTCCCGACAAGATGATGTACTTCTAGACCTCAGGTCAGACCTGGCTTCTTTGAACCATCTACCAGACACCACAGATCTCTACTACCATATCGAGATTTCTATGAAAGAAGGGATCGCACTGCGACCCCTATTTCCGTTGGACCTCGACTTTGTGGCTTCACGTATGACTGGCACATCTTCTGCAGACGCTCCCTGTTGCGTCAGTGCCAGGGCTAAGGTGTCTCAGCGCGATGGGGGCAGCTGTGTCGGGACAGGAGCGCGCTCTGAGCTTTGCGATGCCGCTCACCTCGTGGGTCACTGCAAGGGTGACGAAGTATGGGTATTTTTTCTATGGTTCATATGTTCTGTTCCTTACAATACCTCAAGTACATTCAAAGCCTTACGCGCTACCGACAACGAGATACCAAGGATGTGATTGAAGACATCGACGACGAGCGCAACGGTCTCTTCCTCTACTTGCCAGCACATGAGGAACTGGGTAATGATTTCGCGATTTCGAAGGTACGTGTATGTCCAATTCATCTGATGTCTGACCTAGGATCGATGCCTTTGCTATGCAGACGCCAAATTTTGCTTTGAAGACAGAGGACGTCATATAAGCTGGAACCGAGAACGCGGACGTGACGAGATACACGGCCCACCTTTTCAATGTCGACGACCTGAACCCAATGGTTCCAGGGCCAATTGGGAACACACCACCTAGCTCGGCCATACGGATTCCTGCCTTGAACGAGGACATGGCCTCCTGGCCTCCGGATGTATTCTTTGATGCTGCCTATGCCATGCTAGCGCGGTCAGCAAACATTTTGGCGGAGCCATGAGGGATCTCCAGGGGCTACTAGAGCTATTCCGGAGACTATACTAGACCCCTAAGGGCACGGTTTCCAAAGAAGAAGCAGAACGGAAGCGACTCGACGAAGAAAGATTCGGAAAGAAACATAAAGCCGCAGCAGGGGATGCGGGACGGAGGAAGCGACACGCCCGGCGCTCTGACACTGGACCTCACGAAATGGACAGCATGGACACCGTCTTTAGCCTTTGGCACCTTACCGCTGGCATATCGGCAGAAATGTTAGCAAAACGACGGGAGGAGATGATTGCGAAAAGGCGCGAAGCATCAGTAACAAAGGTTGAGTCGTGGAGAACTTCGGATTCTACCTGAGGTCTTGTGAGCTTTCTATTGTTTCTGATACTAACGATCTCTCTTCCTGATGTTGTAGCAATAGCGGTAAGGATGTATATTAGTTAAAGTACGAGGAATGGCGAAGGTGCTCGTCAGGCTGGGAACCTACACGTGCCTCTTTAGCGCCAGTGCTGCGCTTCTCCTGGCACGATATCTAGGTTGCTATCTCCCGAGCTCATGCGACAGCGATCGGACTTCATCTGACCTCAAGATGATCAGCTTTGCCCGCACTTCCCCGCATTGCGGGGGGTCGCCCACCCCTCGTTTGCGGGGTAGATACCAATTTGCCTGAGCAGAACAACCGATGTCTATAAACCACCTTTAATTCTCATCGCCAGGCTAAATACTGTTTCCGGCAACCGAAAGCGCTCGCTATATATGCGGTCTCAATCAATGACAGTCCTTGTCCTTGTGCTGCCACTGCTGTTCCTTCGGCTTCAAGATGCTTCGCTCTGTGCTGGACAATCTTCGGGGCAACCTGGTCCTGTCTACTTCCCTCGTTCTGCTCGTCACCTACGTCGTCTATACCTTCATAGAATATGCCGCGCGGAGACGGAAGATGCCTCCGGGCCCCCGTGGGGTACCGTGGATAGGCAACCGACACCAAGTGCCTTCTATCAAGCCATGGCGGAGGTTCGCTCAGTGGAACAGAGAGTATGGTGAGTTTGGTGTTCTCTGGGGCATTTTGTTCGTTTCGACCTCGAGGCGTGGTTTCAGGTTTGTGACTAAATACCGGTCACCTGTTTAGGTCCGGTGACATCACTCTTCCTAGGCCGAACGCCCGTCATAGGTAAATCCTTTTGTACCTGACTCAACGTTTATTGCTTCATTGACGAGGATGCTTTTCAGTACTGGGCACAGCGCAGGCCGCTTGGGATCTACTCGAGAAGCGTTCTGATATTTATTCGAGCAGGCCGCGCTTCATTATGGCGTAAGTGTGAAGGTCCTCGTCTGACACCCACGGCTAACGATGCATCATATCCTGAAGGGGCGAAATTCTCTCTGATAACATGCGGGGGCTCATGATGCCCGCAGGAGAGAACTGGCGCAAGTTCCGACGTGTGCGTCAGACGGTCCCAATTTGCACTGTAGGTTCCAGAGGTTGATCTTGCTCCTGTACAGGTCTACCATAATGGCTTTCATTCGCGCAAAGCGGACACGTACCGAGATATCCAGTCTCTGGAGTCGAAGCTGCTCATGTTCCAGCTCTTGCACGAGCCTCAGAACTTCGAGAAGCACATCCAACGGTTTGTAGATTGCTTCCGTTGAGGTGTGCTTGTTTCTGACGTGGGTGTATCTTACAGTTACGCGGCGAGCGTGGTAGTGTCCGTTGTCTACGGTAAGCGTATTGACAGCGTCGACGAATGGATCGTGAAGGAGAACATGGATGCTATGGCGTGTGCGTTCTCCTCTGCTCTGCCTTTGTCCAGACCACTTACTAACCTGACCGTTTCTCTGGCCGCAGATATGACCAGGTGAGCGCTCACCTCTTTTTTAGAAGTCATTGATTCTGAGCCGGACTTTGGCAGTTTGAAGTGCGTCAATTATGCATACAACACGATTAAAGTGGATCCAACTCACTTCGGTTTGTTCCAGCATTCCCGGTAAATACATCGTGGAGACCTGGCCTTGGCTCTTGAACCTCCCTGTACGTCCCGAGTCTCGATGGCCATCTTACCTTTTCTTCACAGTAGTAACATCTCCGCTGTAGAAATCTCTGCAATGGTTCCGTCGCATGCCTGAGATTCGCCGCCAAAGGGACATCAAGCTCCTCACGCACCTTCTTGGCGACGTCAAAACGCGCGTCGAAGCGGGAACTTGCCCGCCGTGTCTTGCGGCCGACGCCTTGGAGAACCGAGAGAAGATGGGTATCAGCGAGCTCCAGGTTGCCTACACCGTCAGTTCGCCGTTTGGCGCAGGCATCGAAACGGTAATTTCACGCGTGCACATCCGTGATGGTCGGAAGCTGGTCTGACTCTTCGCGTACAGACAGCCGGAACGACTCTGGTATTCATCTGTGAGTTCATCGCCGCCCACATTTTGCAGCTTCCGTCTGACATGCTTTCCAGTGGCGATGCTGCATCACCCCGAGGAGATGCGGAAAGCACAGGCAGAAATAGACAAGGTCATCGGTCAGGACCGCATGCCGGAATGGAACGACGTCGATAGCTTGCCGTATGTTCGCGCGGTGATCAATGAAGCGATGCGCTGGAGGCCCGTTGCCGCACTTGGAGGTTCGCCCCATGCCAGCACTGCCGACGACGAATACAATGGAATGTAAGTTGATCTCGTTTCCCGCTTTGTGCGGCTCTGATACAAGACCTCGCCTCTAGGTTTATTCCGAAGGGGACCACGGTGTTTGCAAACCTCGAGTGAGTATGAGCTCCTTACCTCTGAACAATAGACCTAACATTTCTCGCTTGGGCCGCCAGTGGCATCATGCGAGACCCCGGCACCTTCCCTAATCCCGACGCCTTCGTCCCAGGCAGGTGGCTGCCCGGCCATCCCCTCGCGAGCTCGCACCCCCGCCTGCAACTCGACACATTCGACCTGCCCTTCGGGTTCGGGCGGCGCATCTGCCCTGGCCAGCACCTCGCAGGCAACTCGGTCTTCATCAACGTTACGCGCATGCTCTGGGCATACAACTTCGAGCCTGTCGACAAGAACAACCTGCCGGACACCTGGGCATTCACGAATGGCTCCAACTCGTGGCCTCAGAGCTTTCCCGCAAAGATCACCGCGCGCAGCCAGGTGGTGCAGGATACCGTGGAGCGGGAATGGGACGCGGCTAAAGAAGCACTGGGCCGCTGGCAGTGAGACCATCTGTGCTTCTTTATGTTCTTACGACCCTGGTCGCTTCATGCTTTGTACTTCGGATCTGATGTATACTAGTTTGAGACACGACGGTTACGACCTCATCAGGCTGGAATGATGTGAAGTGCTGTTCGCATGGAAGTCAGAATATATAGAGAGATAATGGTACAAGAATATCGGTCGCAAGAAGCTTCGGTCACCACATTACTGCCATTTTCCTAACGCCTCCTTCGCCGTCTCCCACTCCCTCTCGATGCACTCCCTAGCTCTCTCGCTCCTCACCTCGATCTTGCACTCGAATCTCTCAGGCCAGGAATTAAATCCATCTGAGAACGCCCATACATCAGGCAGCGGGGCGCCCTCTTTCGGCAGGATGTCGAACGCCCAGAGTATACGAGCGACGTTGATGAATACCGAATTCGACGCGAGGTGCTGGCCGGGGCAGATGCGCCTCCCGAATCCGAAGGGCAGGTCGAAGGTGTCGAGCTGGAGACGCGGGTGCGTGCTCGTGCGGGTCTCGGGCAGCCAGCGCTCGGGCATGAAGGCATCTGGGTCGGGGAACGTGGCGGGGTCGCGCATTATCCCGCTGGGACGATCGCGCGGACGTCAGTGCGAGTCAGGTGTGCGCCGCGGGCGAGTGCAGCCTTGCTTACTCGAGGTTCGCGAAAATGGTTGAGCCTTTGGGTATGAACCTGAAGGGGCAAGGAGGGCTCATGAGCATCATTCGATATGTGGCCAATGCGGTCCATCCCAGGCTCCCCGGCACGAGCACTCACATGCCGTTGTATTCGTCATCTGCGATACTTGCGTGTGGTGTGCCGCCAAGCACGGCGACGGGTCTCCAGCGGAACACCTCGTTGATGAGAGCGCGGACGTATGGGAGGCTTTCGGCGTCTTGGAAGTCGGGGAGCCTGTCGGATCCCACTACCCTGTCGAGTTCAGCTTGAGCTTTGCGCATTGGCTCCGGAAAGTGAAGCATGGCCACTGGGGGACGCCGCTCTATGTAAATTTAGAGATCAATGACTCAAAGTTACCTACAGAAGAATACGAAGATCGTCGCAGAGGTCTTGGATGATAGCTTAAATACCTTTTGCGACGACTAGATGATGTGTGCACGCTCACCGTCTCGATCCCGGCGCCGAATGGAGAACTGAGCGTGTACGCCAATTCAATATCGCTCAGCCCCAGTTTCTCGTTTTCTGCCAGTACGACGGACGCCAAGCAGGGTGGGCATGTACCTTTGTCCAAGTCAATTAGTGAGCAGTTGTTGATGGCTCGTGGAAAGCGACCTGCCGTCGTTAATCCGGGCTCTGACCTCGTCGAGCAGACCGACGAGGAATTTGATTTCGCGCTGTCGACGGAGCTCGGGGATTCGGCGAAACCATTGCATGCTTTTCTAAAGCCGGAAATGGATTTTTACAGGATACAGGGAAACGAAAGGGCCTACAGGAAGTTTCAGAAGCCAGGGCCATGACTCAACGAGGTATTTTCCAGGAATGCTGAGGATGGTGAGACGCGGAGACGAAGGTAGCAGGAAAGTGGGGCTTACTTTACGCTGATTTGGAAGTAATTCCCGTATCTTCAATTTCTGTTGATAGAAGTAAGAGTTATCCAAACACACCTTGTCAAGTCTACACGGCTGCAATGGTCGGAGAAGCTACAGTATTATATGAAAGGAAGTGCGCACAAGCCATGGAATCCATATTCTCCTTCACGATGAACTCATCCACGCTGTCAATACGTTTCCCATATGACACGGAAACAACGACACTAGCCGCGTAGCTTGCGAGCATGAACTTAAATTAGTTCTACAGAGGGCTGGTCGAGCAATCGAGCCGACTGACCGTTGAACATGCCGTTCGTAGTCATTTGGTTCATGCAGCAGCTGGTGCATCAGTAGTTTGGACTCTAGAGACTGGATATCCCTGTAAGTGTTCGCTTTCCGTGAGTGAAACCCCGTGTGGTAGACCTATGAATCATGCCGAGCTTCATTCAAAATCAAATTAAATCATCGCTTGTCTTCTGAACATACGCGGCGGAATTTACGCCAACCCTCTCCCACTGGCAGCATGAGCCCGCGCTGGTTGTCCGACAGGATTTCGCCTCTTAGAAATATAACCGCAGAGGGAAATATGGGTTAGTGGACTATCGTGGTATGTTAATGGATTCCCATACGCGACAACGAAGCGAGGCCTGCTTGAATAGATCTCAGAGCGTTTTTCCAGCAGGTCCCAGGCGGCCTGGGCCGTGCCCAAGACTGTACAGACGGCATTTCAGCGAAAGTTATTACAATCCAACGCGAAGAGGTACAGACCTATCACGGGCGTACGGCCGAGGAAAAGGGAAACCACGGGACCTAAGAACGAGGTTGAGCACCAATAACCAATACATTTCCGTACAATCCATGATGCATAACACACCGTACTGCTTGTTCCACGCCGCAAACTGCCTCCACGGCTTGACGACGGGCATCTGGTGGCGATTCCCGACCAGAGGGATCCCGCGGGGCCCAGGCGGCATCCGTCGCCTGCGCATGCTGTACTCCGTGATCTCGTACAGGGCATAGGACAGAAGCAGGACGCCGAGCAAAGAGAGATCTACGAATTCCGGCAGCCGTTTGATGGCGTCTGAGACGGCGACGGGCAGCATAGTCGCGATGGAATGAGCACAAACGTTTGGAGGACGCCCGGTGCGGGGAGGCGAAAGAAGTGTAGCGTATTTGCAGACGCCTTTCCCAGCCTTTGTGGGAGAGCCGGGACGCCTGGCCCACGCTGTCGGGGGTTATAAGAAGTCACAATACCAAGGATGGGCATGCCTGCAGGCGTGTTTTTGGAGGATCTGGTCTCATGAGCCGCGTTATGCCCGGCGTCTATCAGAACGATGCTCTTCGTGGGTCACGCGCTGGACCGCAGAGAAAGTCTTGATATAGCAGGAGGTAGGCGGGTTGTATGAGTGTCAGTGTTGTGCTGGTGATACTTACATGGCATTTGGACCTAGGCAAAGTGATAGGTACCATGCCTTCAAGCTGAATTCGGTGTCAGCTGAGAGCCGTCGCATGTCGATCTGGAAAAGAAAAATCGGGATATAGCAGACCAGGGTTTAGAACCATCCTTGAAACCTTGTTTGAAACTGCTGAAACATGCTGAGTGAGTCACGACCAAGTGGCCGGAAGGAATTCGAATTGCTAGCCTCGGAGTAAACCGCTGATGAGACTGTAGTATCGGGACAAACAATGGCAAAGAGCGTGGCACTGCGTGTTATGGCGTGTCCATACAGCAACCATGATGGTCGATTCATTCCCTCATTCTATGGTTTTGTCCTCGGGTTCATTGTCCTCTCGCTCAAGCACCCCTTTCCTGCCACGTCAATGACCCCTCCACTGGGCTATTTGTCTTCGACGACGAGCCAGCATGGCCGTGCCTCACACACGCTACTGTGGCTTGTCCGCGAGGTTCCAGACAATTCAAGTCTTGTATCACTCACTGTCTCCTCTACCATAGAGTGCCTATCCATCCCGAAGACCGCCAATGGACCGTCTTCGCTTGCACAAGCAAATGCCCAAAAGGAGACACGTGGCTTTGTTCCCCCTCCCCCGTAGTGTGTCGTTTCACGGCATGCATTGTACCACCCTTGGACGCGTCCGAATCCGCTGCCGCAACCACGCTGTAGCCATGGGGACGGACACGGTGCTTTTCAGGCATGAGGTCGGTAAGCAGTAAGCGCTGCTATTGTGTCGTGCTCACCTCCGCTGCTCCGACGCCAGATATGGCGTCCTGTGTTCCGCGTGGCATCCAGAGGTCCGGGTTTTTGTGTGCCAGCGGCTTATAAAAGCCACGCATCGCATGTCGACCAGCCCCAGTTCTCTCTGATCAGCTTGTCCCGTTCCCGCTCCCCGCGCTACTTGCTTCAGAAGGCTCTCTGACGACTCCAGGCCATCTAGCCCGCTCAGTCACCACCTCGAATACTCAGTAGCGCTCTGCCGATTTCTGTCCCCTGCGGCTACTCTACTCTCTGCAGTCAGCATGCCGTCCCCTTCAAAACCCACCTTGCACCGTCTACGCTCCTCCCTGGGCTCTCCTCCGACCGACGACACGCGGCCTGCCTCTGCCGCTCCAGCCCTTGGGACCCCTCAGGCTGCTCCGCCTGCCGAGAACCCACCACAAGCACAAGCACATACTGAACACGAACACGAACGCGAACAGCACTGTGCGCCTCCTCACCCAGCTGCCAAGAACCCAACACCGGCCCCAGTCCCAGGCCAGGCGCGCCCCCCGCTCACAGTCGCGCTCGTCACGCGCGCGCGCGCGTCCGCCGACGCGCCGTGGCGCGTCATCAGGCGCGTGCCCGTCGACCCGTCCGTCGGCGCGGACAGGCTGTTCTGGACGGACCCTGGGGCTTGTGTTAGCGCTAGCAACAGAAATAGCAATGGTGCGCAGGATGCGCGGAGCGTGAATGCGAAGGATCTCATTGCGCAGAATATCAAGACGAAGGATCTCATTGCGCAGAACGTCAACGTGAAGACGAAAGATGTCAATGCGCAGAACGTCAAGACGAAGACGAAGATGAAGACAAAGTCTACTCTAGTATCTCACGCGAAGGCCCCGGCGGCGAAGGAGAGCGCGGCTCCGAAGGCGAGAAGGAGCGCTGCTGTACATGTGCGCAACGCGCGCGGGGCGACGAGATCTATAGCTGCGGCGTCGACTTGTGAGGAAACGCAAACGCAAACGCAAACGCAAACGGAATTGACTCCAGCGCGCGCGGAGATGCCGCTGTTGCCTCCACGCGCGGAGGTGCCAGGCGCGCGCGTGCAGGAGCTCGAGGGCGACGCGCTGTGGGGCCTCGACCCCGCGGCGCCGCGGCGCGAGGAGCGGCCGCGCGTGCGGGTCGGGATGCTCACGAATGTGCGCGTGGAGCGCAGGGGTGCGTAGGCGGTGTGCGGTGTGCGGTGTGCGAGGTGATATATGATATGTGATATGCGGCCCGCGTGTAAGAAGGAGGAAGGATGGAAGGAGGAAAGAAGGAAGGAAGCATATATGTATGGATGTATGGATCAATGTATGTTAGGTGCGGATCTAGGGCAATGAACATGACATGTACTCTCCTCTACATGTCTACAAGTGCAAGTGCAAGTGCAAGTGCAAGTGCAGACGTCGGGGGTCTGTCGTACGCGTGGAAGGACCAGGTACGAGGTACCAGATGTGAGGTGTGGGGGGCGGTATCGTGTGGTGGTGGTGGTGGTGGTGGTAGCAAGAAAGCAACGAAGAAGGGAAGGAGGGAATGGGAAGAGAGCAATTACAGAAAACACTTTACTTCGCCGGCTAGCTGGCTGGCTGGCTGGTTGGCTGGCTGGTTGATTAGTTGAATAATTACTGGCCATCGCCCGCGGGCACCCCGTCGACCTTCTCCTCTCCCTTCGGCTGCTCGCCGCCGTAGATCGTCGACTGCGACTCGTCGTCGAGCGGGAGCAGGAAGCCCGGGTGGAACGCGTTGAGGAAGAACATCGCGAGGCAGATCGCGGCGCCGTCGAGCACGTCTGTGCGGTGGGTGGGTGGGTGGGTGGTGAGCGGTGAGCGGTGAGCGGTGAGTGGTGCGTGGTGAGTGGTGAGCGGTGAGCGGTGAGCAGATGGATGGGGATGGGGATGGGGATGGGATGGGGGGGGCTTACTGAAGTAGACTTGGGTCTCGATGATCCTGCCGGACCAGCCGTTCGAGAGCTCGATGGTACGATAGACGGATCTGGCGGGGGAACACGTAGACGTGTGATGCATGAGAAGACGGACGGACAGGTGGACAGAAGCGCAAATAGACAGAAGGGCAAATAGACAGAAGGGCAAATAGACAGAAGGGCAAATAGAC